>CM023452.1:125618362-125758566 GCA_013339765.2 Haemaphysalis longicornis | reverse complement strand
AGCACTTAAAAGCTTCGAAGGGTCGACTTGAGAACTGAAAGAGAATGAGGCATTCAGTTACCCTCCCTTTGCATTAGATGTTGTTTCGTATTGTTTAGTGATTTAGCATTTGTCCATCTACTTTTAATTTCTGCTTTACAAAAAGGCTATTTCAGAGTCAGTTCTTTGTCCATCATGTATGCTTTGTCTAGGTCTCACACAGTTATTGTATTTTTGCATATATTTTGTATAAAATGATACTTCTGCTTATATGACATGGTAATTACAATTAAATGTGTTGCTGCAATTTTAATTGTCTGTGTTGCTGTATCCTATGCTGCCACTTCTAAGTGTATGTGCTGACGACCTATCACTTGTTTTCCTTGGTCCTCCCAAATAAAAATGCGCAAGTGCATGAAATGAAACATGTCATGTTCTCATTATTCAGGCAAACCTGTTTAAAAAAAAAACGTGTTTAATAAGAGTTTGTTTTGGGCATTGTTTTCTAACCGGCATTGCCTCAAACAAGCCTGTTATTCTTGTTGAATGTATTGTGTTGTTTATTCGAAACTATCTGAAAGTAAATAGTTCGTTGTAGGAAACAAACCCGAAACTAATATGGTTTAGATTAATGAATCTACATTTCACAGCATAAAAAAAGCAGTGATTGCTGAAAACATTGAGTCAAAATTCCTACAATATTTTGCTTATGTCCGGCCACACTTATTCATAATCCGCGTAGGAAATTTGCTAATGAATCGCGCAGAAGCGAAAATATTCAGCGACCCAAGGCAGCTTTCAAAAACAAGCAGTTCAGGCTGATATTCAACTTTGCCAGCACGACAAAGTTTTTGGTTGGGGTCTCTTCAGAGTAGGTTCAAAGACTCTTCAGAGTCTCTGTTTGCACGGTCTAATTTCTGCACCAAATACGACTCCAATGAAGCGAAACTCGCAGGCTGACCGCCTCCGAGGAGAACACGTAGACAGCCTTGATTGCGACACTAATAGCGTGTTCTACACGGAAATAATAGCGCGCCTACATTACTGCATGATTGCTTGGATTTTGAACGAATTTGATGTAAAAGAAACGCACCGCAAATTAAAGCGCGTATCCCAAAGAGAAGCTCTATGGCTCATCCGATTGCAACTGACGCGCGTTGACCGGACCGTCGGGCGACGTGAAAGCGAGCATGAGCGCCACCGTGCGGTTGCATCCAAGAAGCGCACGCGAGCCGCCGGGCATTCGTCACACTTCTCTATTCCAGCCACTGTAGCTCGGCGAGCAGATAGGCCCTCGTGGCGGGGAGCACTCTGCCGGCGTTCCGGCGAAGCGCTTGGAGCGGCGAACAAAATCTGGCCGCGCCGGCGCGCGGTGTCAACAAGCCCGAGTGGAGGTCGGGGGGACACCGCGCCTTGACGAGAGGCCTAGAATAGTAGGGCTGTGGGCGATCCTGCGTGGTCCGCCTGCAGCCTCCGTAGGATTTTTGATCCAATAAAGTCGATTTCTCTCTCTCTCTCTCAACACCTAAATATTCTTACACCGTGGCCTAGAGAGGCGCACCAGTCACGCCAGCGCTGCCTCGACAGTCTTTTTTCGTGCCGTCTGGCACCAGCGGTAAGGCGCGGATACTGAAGCATGACCGGCATGGACCAAGGATCCCGTGCGGCAATAACTTTTAGCTTACTTGCGCTCAGCCCAAAGCTGCAGGAGCCGAACATCGCGCTTTGAGCGGGACTCCTCCACCCACGTATGTTGAGAGGCGTCCATGAGGACACGCCGAAAAAGAACGTTAGGGTCAGGGATGGGCGCCGAGAAAGATGCATTCAGTGTGGAACGGAAGGTGTCGCAGTTCACCAGTGTGCAACGGCGACGAAGGCGACCTGTCGACTCTGGCTTCCCAGTTCACCGCTGTGCAACGGTGACAAAGGCGACCCGTTGACTCTGGAATGAGGCCCAGGGGTGATGGTCGCTGCCCCAGCAGTCAGCTTCACGTCGTCAGGATACCGTTTGTGCACCGAGCCACCACAAACCAAGGCGAGTACGGTGGCATTCGTGCGTGCGTACGCTGGCGTGTCGGGCAAGAGATGTCATTCAGAAGCGTGAAGCGGGCATCCCTGAAGTGCTCCAGTACCACACGACCACGCTCACGTGATGACGGATATCCCAATCACAGTGCCGAGCATTAAAGTCTCCCGCCACAAGTGTGGGGCACCTAGAGTTGGTTCGCCGAAGTGCGGTAAGCCAGCCCAGCCGTAGGCGGGGCGCACGACCACTGTAAGGGCGCACATAAGAAGAAACCAGGATTGCCGCACAACGCGGAAGTTGCACCTATACCGCTACCACATCCTGCCAGGCTGTACACCATGTGTCTAGAGGGATAGGGTTCTCAGGAAACGAAGATTGAACATAAACGGCCGCCTTGCCTGGAGGAGTAAAACTGTAGCTGTACCGGTAATCAGGAATCGATGGCTCCGCGTACGCCGTAAATTGCGGCAGGCGTGGGAGAGAGTTCGTCTCTCGAAGTAAGAAGGCCCAAGCATGGAGCTTGCCCATACGGACCCTTTCACGGAGCTCTCCAATTTTCGTAGAGATACCAGGACAGTTCCATTGTACAATATATTGTTGCGGTTCGGGCATATTGACGGAGTGTTTAGCGAAGTTGTGCAGCAAGTTCAGATACCAATGACTGTAGCTGGTGCACCACAAACTTTAGAAGTTCTTGTTTGGTTAAAGGGACACTGAAGTGAATTTGTCAAGCTCCCGGTTTTGCTTGCACTGCGTAGGCTGGCTCAAATTACCACACTTTTCATCGTTTATCCGGTCGAGAAGTCGTTAATTATTTTATAATGCGGGAAAGAAGAAAAACTACCATGCGCGGTCTGTGGCAGCCGCACCAACTAAAGCTGTGACGTCGCGAGAAGATGGCGCCGTGATTGGACGATGTCCGAGGTTAGCATTTAAACAAGTTTCGGTTTCGGTTCTGTAAAACAACATGTTTGACATCCGACGCATCGTTGGATGGGCCTTCTCGATATCTCAGTAATCGCCGTACCGCCCTTCTCCCATATTGTCGGCTGTAAAATGCCTGAGATAAGCCTCCCAGGATGGCTTCGAATCGTAGAAATCACTAGCCGAGGCCTACGCAGTGGATGACGCCCTCCGCGTCACCGCTGACTCTCAAATGCCATGCGCTTTTCCGTCATATTCGGAGCTCGCCTCACTCATGCCTGTATCGTAAAAAGCGTGTTCGCAACAGGCCAAGGGTGTGCTGATTCAGGCATGTGCCCACACTGCCCGCAAGCAGCAGCACGCTAACGAGAACTCGCTAGAGCGTCAGTGGCAGTCTGCGCGCGTTCTGCAAACTCACTCGTAGAACAGTGAACGTTACGGCCCAAAAGTGGTGAACTCAGTTTAGAAAACATCACATGAAAACGGAAAAATCAAGTGGCAAAAAAAAAAAAAAGCCACGCACCCTCGGGGATCCGAAATTGCGACTTGCAAAACGATAACCTAGCGCCTTAGACCACTCGGCCACAGGCTTTTTTTTATTGCCTCTTTTGACATTTCTACAGTACATCACAAATCATGTCATATTGCAATGATCCGTCAACCCTACTTGGCTGACTACGTGGCTTTTCTAAGACACACTAAATCGTCAAGCACAGGCAACCACTCAGGGGGATCATCCTCAGCACAAAACACTTCCCGTATATACTGTACGCTTTCAATGGAATTTTCCCTGACAGGCCGGGAATTTATATCCGCATTCCTCACCGCCATTCTCGCCCTCCATATACTATGAAGGCTGAGGAGCATGATCAAATCGTACGGCACACCGCCCTCATTTTTTTCGGGTAGGAACCGAATTCCACGCGGCATTATGGGTAAGTCTCTCTTTAACGTACGTTGGAGGACGTCCCAGTGGAACACTGGGTCCCAACAGTCGATGAAGACGTGATTAATAGTTTCCGGCTTTTTGCACAGTCTGAAGTCGGTTGTCCACAGCACAAAAATACCTCTTTCTGCTAACTAAGTATCTACCGGTAGGGTTTCACTGTGTAGTTTAAAGAAAAAGGACTTCATTGCAGGCTTCACAGGCATACTTTTCACCCTCCTTAAAACATCAAGCCCTGTGCCCGCACCGTATAACGACCTATAGAGTGGCACGGGTAAACAAACATCCACTAAATCTTTGTACAGGCGCTTTGTGGAAACACTACACAGGTAGTCGAAAGAAAACCGTACCTTCAAGAATTCAACAGACAGAGCCACTTCTCGCAAATATACTTTCACCCCCCTGCACACAATATCACTTGAAGACAAAAAAAAGTCATGCAGCACATTTTTCAACCGCACTTGAATTACAGTGCGCAAGAAGGCGTCTTTTTGATCCCGCACAAACAAAACCTTGCGACAACTTGTCGTAAAAATAAACGACAAAGACCAAGACCCCCCTTTTTGACTGGGCGAAAAATGTTAGAGCGACTGGTTCTTTCCCGGCTGGAAGACCACAGAAAGATCGGAAATACTCTGTGGATTTTTTGGACATTAGCACGTGACATACACAACACTTGCAGCACGTACCACACTTTGGCTAACAAAAAAAGGTTGCAGATAGTGGCACGGGCAAACAGAAAAATTGCGCCCTTGCCAGTTTCTGGTTTTGTTTCTCAACTTTTTGGTCTCGTCACTCCAGTAGTCTCGGCTATCCCTATAATGCTCTAGAGGCACCCCTATATATTTTGTTGGTGCCGTGGTCGATTGTATGCATTCAAAAACGGCAGGGGTTGGGCACCAGTTACTGTGCCAAAATCCCGAACATTTATCCCAGTTAATTGCAGCCCCAGATTTTTCACAAAAGGACTTAACCACTTTAACTGCTTCGCTTATGCTCTTTTGATCGCGACAGAAAACCGCTATATCTTCTGCGTATGCGAGCAGTTTTACTTCAGTGTTCTGTAAAGCAAACCCACGTATTCGTTCATGCTTGATTATTTTTAAACAGAAAGGCTCGAGATACAGCGCAAAAAGAAGAGGCGATGACGGACAACCTTGCCTGACCGAACAACCAACATTTATACCTTCACTTAAATTTTTGTTAACAATTATGCTCGCCTTGCATCCGGCATAAGCCATCTTTATACCATCCAAGATAACAGACCCAACATTCATGTATTCTAAAATTCTGAAAAGTATGTCATGGGACACCCGGTCAAAAGCCTTCTCAAGGTCGAGTTTCACCATCGCCACACGACCTGAAAAAGGCATCACAGCACTCTAACACACTTCTGGCGACGTGCACATTGGTACTTATCGTGCGATGCTTAATACCGCAAGTTTGATGCGGTCCTACCAAAAACTGAATTACGTTTTGCAACCGTCTAGCTAAGACTTTCACGTAAATTTTGTAGTCAAGGTTGGCTAGACTAATTGGCCTATACGCCTTTACGGACAGCAGTTTTACTGCATCTTCACACTTCGGTATCAAGATGATGTGTGTCTCCTTAAAGGACTGCGGGAGAACATGTAGTTTGTAAGCCTCTACCAATACTTCATATAAAGATACCGCTACCTCCCTTTTGAAAGCGTTGTAAAATTCCCGCTTAAACCATCTGGCCCGGGTGACTTACAAGTGTTCATATCGTCTATTGCGTTTTCTAATTCTAAGATGCTCCCTTTGCTTGGAAATATGAACCCCTCACATGACGAGGGTCAACGAAAAGCACGGGCTCAAGAACGAAACACCACTCTCCGTGGGGATCATGCAGTTATCTACACAGACGCCTCCAAACATCGAGGGCAGCAATACGCAATCACCGTGGCTGCCTCCAAAACCAAACTCATTTCATGTACCTCGCTTAGGATCCAAGAAATGATGGCAGCAGAAGAGGCAGCCATCACCATGGTTCTTACTCAACCAGGGGTTTGGAGGCTAGTCACCGATTCCCAGCAAGCCTACTGGAATTACCAGTCGGGTTGGGTGTCCTGACCTGCACTGCGCGTGCGAAAAACCCACTCCCCAAACGGTTCCATTCAGCTCTTCTGGACACCCCCGCACGCTTCAATGGAGGGTAACGAATACGCCCACCCAACAAGCCTGCGCTTTTACCTCCCGTGCTATGGAGCTACACGAGGTCAGTCACACGCTTGTCAAGTTCAGGCAGATAACCCAGCATTATCGCCTTCTGAGACACACCGTACCTTCACCTTACCCTGATTTTTCCATAGAACAACAAACTACCCTACGGCTCATACCATCCGGGCTCCTTCCCACAGGCTACGCGTCTTCACTTAATGCATACGAATCGCTACGACGCTGAATGTAAAATTTGCTCAGAAGTAGGAACACTCCGCTCTGTAATCTGGGTGTGCGACTTTAGCCCTGAGCACCCTCCTGTCTTTCCGTCAAGTACCTCACAAGAGCAATGGGAGAGGCTGCTGTCCAGGCCCTCTCTACCTACCCAGCTTCAGAGGGTGGAAAGAAAACAGGCCGCGCGGACTGCATATGGGCCCCACAGAAGAAGCAATCACTCCCCTGGGCTGCACTCTGGGCCGTTCAGAAATCTGTTGTTGTTGTTGTTGTTCCTTTGTATATGGGCGCATACCCAATCAGGGGATCGGCCAAACATCAGTGGTTAATTCGAATGTGATTCAAAGAAAATTAGAAAATTAGAATGATTCAAACAAAAATATAAAAATTTGGAAGCTTTTCTTTTTCTTGTGTTGGAGGAATTGAGTTTGGAATTTGGGTAATATTGAAACAAAAAAAAGGAAATAAGTAAATAAATAATTAAATAAAGAAAAATAAGAAGAGGAAGAAGAAGAAGGAGGGAGAGGCGGAGAAAAAAAATAAAAATCAGAAATGGATGCTTTTGGAGGGCTCAGGTGAGGAGCCAGAACAAGATACGAATTAGGTTGTAAATCTTTTGGAATTTTCTATGAAGCGCAGAACAGCAGAACAAACATCCCGACGGCAATAACCCGTTTCTGAAGCCCCAAATGATAAAAGAGCCGGCACTGATAATACCAACCCCAGGCGATGAAGCGGCACTTCAAGGAGCTGACGTCTGAGGCTTGAAAATCGCCGACATGACAAAAGGAAATGGTCGACAGACTCTTCTTCATTACAGTAACTGCACATGGCAGTCTGCGCCAGACGAGACCTGTGGAGGTATCTGTTCAACTGGGGCACACGACATCGAAGGCTCGTTACAATCGCCTCCAGGTCGCGTGAGGGGCACCAATTCGGATTCCAGGAGAATTTTAGATGAGAAAAATCTCGCAGTGACAATAAGACTGATTCGTGCTGCCCTTGCAGCTTCAACAATCTACGGAATCTTACAGCGGATAATAAAGGCGTTGTCTCAATGACATCGACACCAGGCCCGGAGAGTGCTACCCTTGCCAGTGAATCTGCGGTTTCATTAAAGGTGATTCCCGCATGCCCAGGGACCCAAAGAAGGTCAATTTCAGTAATATGAGGTGGTAGAAGGGATCGAAACGTCCGTAGAAGAGGTGAGTCTTTCGGAGAAGAAAGGGCTAAGCCTACGGATAGGGAATCTGTAATTATAAGTGGAGACGACACCGATATGTCAAGCTTTCGTATCGCCAAGACAATTGCCAAGAATTCCGCATAGAATATGGGGATAAAATCCACCAGACGAACCGAAAAGTACCAATTTAAGGAAGGGGAAACTATACCTATTCCGGATTTTTCATCTCGTTGAGATGCATCTGTATATATGATAGTACCTTGCTGAATTGAGGCCAAATGATCTTGTAGGATACTATTGAGCAGTCTGGCAGGTGGCATTTTAGCATTTTGGGGAAAGATGTTCCGGAAGTTGACCGTTATCGTATGACCCCTATCAAGAGATGGAAGTACGTTATTGAGCGCAACCCCTAATGGAGACACCAAGCTTTGTGCTAGAGTAACTTGCGGTCGATAGGACCTGGGCCACTGGGCCGCCAAAAACACAGCTGGCTCAGCTACAAAGATAAATTGTGCCCTTTTAACCCCCGCGCCATAGGCTCTCAAGAAAGTCTCCACCGTAAGTATTCGAAATCGGTGATTCAGAGGGGGAACTCGGGCTTCCAAATAAAGTAACGCATTAGATGCCTTTTTAGGTAGCCCTAAACAGCAGCGAAGAGCCTGGCGTTCCAGGAGAACTAGGCGATGGAGCTTATACGTAGCAGCACCCGAGAATAGAACACACCCGAACTCTAAAATAGGCCGCACGTACATACGGTATATCATCAGAAGAGATTCACGGCGCATTCCCCTCTTTCTATGGCTGAGGCGCCTCAACATGCCCACGGAAGTATTTCTTCTTCTTCCTACTCCACCTCCTCCACGTCCTCGTCTTCTCTTTCCTCCTCTACCTCTGCCGCAAATCTTGTCGCCTCCGTCCGCGGCGCAGAGAGGAAGTCAGACCATCTAACACCGTGCTGGAGCTTACATTAATTTTATAAAAAAAAAGTTTCCACTCTTGTGCTACACCAATGTAACTCAACCAACCGCCCTTCATGCATCCTGCATTGATTTAACCTCACCAAGAATATCTCTTTGAAGTTATAAATGTGTGGTTAAGTGCATTTTACTTCTCTGTGGTTTTACTATTTGTAGAGCGATGTGAGTGAATTTAGGTGACGTTGCATGGGTAATCGTTGTGGGTGCCGTTTACAGCTTTGCTTTACAACCATATTCACGGGGTGGATTGGCGCTATTTTTCTGCGCGTAACGTTTTTCATCAGACAACGCACGCTTTGTAGGCATTTCACCGAACCACATCTTATCTGCCCGTGCTCGCACGATAGCTCCCCTATAACGCTTAGTATCGATGACTTCTAGTTTATTTTTTTTGTCTCTTATTTCTTGCTTAAACTCGCCGGCGTTTGCGCTTTCTTCTAACAATAGAGTCTTTAACTGTTGGCGAAGTTCTTTTTCCTTCTCTCTTTTCTGTTTATTGATAACTGTGCTTCTTTCTACTGCACCGCCCCAGCTCGTCTGTGCATCACTGTGCATATTAGTAAACAGTTCATTGACCCTAGCTGTAAAAGGTTCATTTTTAGGTATCCGGCTATTTAATTTCCACAACTTACAATTCCATTTCGTGGTTTTCTATTTGTTGCCCAGACAGAACGCCACAAGGCAATGATCGCTGTAGGAAAAGGCCTCGACCTTATAACTGCCACACAGTGGCACAAGTTCACTTGATATGTACACTCTATCCAGCCTCGCGTGACTGGC
Organism: Haemaphysalis longicornis; assembly: GCA_013339765.2. Taxonomy (NCBI): domain Eukaryota; kingdom Metazoa; phylum Arthropoda; class Arachnida; order Ixodida; family Ixodidae; genus Haemaphysalis; species Haemaphysalis longicornis. Next base: position 125,749,336 of record CM023452.1, on the reverse strand, counting down.
ACCTTGAAAATGTGTAAACCAGATTGGATCTCTAGTCGTACAGAAAGCTACGTCATCCAAACAATATTTTGAAGTTATGTCCATTAATCATTCGGAGCTTTTATGTCTAACCCACTCGTGGGCTGCTCTGTCCTCTGTCATGCACACACAGGTGAAATCCCCAAGCAAGATAACAACTCTTTCGCACTCAAAGTGCTTACTAATAGTTTGGAAAAAAGTCTCCCGCTCACCCTGTCTGTTCGGTGCATAAATACATATAACTCTCCATTCAGTATCGCAAAATGAAAAGTCGCAGCACACATAGCGGCCACTCGAGTCAGGTACAACGGTCTACTCAACAATCCCTAGCGATCGCCTGATAAAAAGGGCACACCCAGCCGATTTTCCCACGGCGTGCGAGACACACGCATTAAAATTTGCTCTAAAAGGTTGCAACATGCGGTGTGTCATTTCCTTGCTTTTCACTTTAGTTTCTTGCACCGCAATTATATCCAGTTCTCGGTCTGCGAACAGCCTACTAAGCTGGCCTTGCTTCCGCCTCGCTGCCAGGCCTCGCACATTAACCGTGGCAACGTTAATTGCAGCTTCTAAACGTACAGCCATTTGGAAAAGCTAGACCGCATGCCGCTTACCTCGGACATATGACCAATGCGCAGGTGTGCGTCCGCTAGCGTAGGTCAATGCGGCATGAGGCGTTCGCCCCGTTCTTGGGCACACATAAATATCGTCACGAGAGGGGCTTTGGCGGCCTCCTCTCTCCGACGTGAAGGTTCGTCTAAGGTTCAGGGCGCTTTTTCGTCGCTGTGGGCCCAGTCGAGACAATACCCACCAGGTTCTTCGCGTCAGCGTCCGCAGCACTGTCCTCCCGTGGCCGCGAACTCATTGAATGCACCATCCTTCCCACGAGTGGCGGCGTCCTCGGCGTCCATGGAGGCATCGCTTGGGTAGCCGTCGTCAGTACTTGGAAGCGGGGTATCTTGCGGCTGCACCTCCGGCGCCTGAGCTGCCACTGTTTCTTCCGTGCCCGTCGTCCCTTCAATAGCACTATCTTCGTCAATGTCCCCTTTTTTTGCTGGCGTGTCCGCCGGGATCGGTTGTGCTCCCCATCCAGGCCTTTGACGACCTCCTCCGCCTCCGCTTCGTCCATTATGTGCTTCCAACGCTCTTCTGTTGCTCCGGGTCCGGTGGCCGCCGCATACGTTTTCGCGCAATTGGCGCCATCATGTCCGAAACGCCGGCAGACGTTGCACTTGGAGACGCGACACTCCCTCCGTATGTGCCCAGTCTGTTGACAGCGAAGGCACAGCGGTGGTCTTCCCGGCACGGCGACGAGAGCAAGCTCGGTTCCGATACGCAGCTGGTGCGGCAAATCGTCCCTTGCAACTCCCCCTTTCAGTCGGAGAACAACGATGCGTGTCATGGTGCTGAAATTCGCACACCCTGTCGCACGCCACTTTTCTTTCGTCACTTCAACCACAGTTCCGTACGGCGCGAACGCTTCCTTTATCTGATCGTCGGGAACATTGTGCAGGACCCAGGGAAGCTTGACTCGGACGTCTTGCTGGCACGGATCAATTACCAGGCACCTGCGGCCCTTGACGGTGATTTCTTTCTTCGCGAGCACTTTCTTCTTTCCTTCTTCGCTCGTAAAGGTGACTGCCCAAATATGATTTCTCTGGTAGGTGCCGAGGGCACGAATGTCGGCAAGCACAGCGTCTTCAACTCGGTACGGTCGATCCCTTACGTCTGCGTGCAGAAAAATGGTGTTAAAAACAGCAGACCCGGTTGGCAGGGTAGGCAGAACAACAGAGTAATCCTGGGCACCTTCAGCATTCCTGTTTCCGCGGCGAGACTGGGCCGCAAACGCCGCTCCGACGGAGCTCATGATTCCGCGTCCGCACGCTGCGGTGACCGGAAGTGGAATCCACTCGGCCACAGGCCAGCTCTACCGAGGCTGGATATATAATATATATAATGTATAACCAGTTTAGACTTTTATTTAGCCTTATCATTTCAAGAACTTTAGATGACTATTTGTCGTATAGCGCCCGTGCAGTAAGCGTTCCCCAAACTTCCACAATATCTCACGTCTAGCAATTGCATTTCTTGGACGGAAAAGCGTTCGCAGATGTGCGGTCGGGCTGCTAACCGCTGTGCTTGTTCACCCAGCGCAAAAAAGTGCTTCCTGCTCCCTAGTTTTGCGCTGTACAGTAAAAGTTCAAGTTGATTTTATTTTCTTAGTACTAATATTGATTTCGTTGACTCTTCTCCCGCCTTCAAGTGGCGTTAGGCCTTCCTACTAGCGTAAAGTCAGTGATGTGTCGCATGTGCCCTTGTGCAGCGCTTGTGTGAGGCGACCTTTACTCGACTTGGAGCTAGATACAGTGTAAAAACTATTAAAGTACAGAAAGACACATTCTTTCATTCACAAACGTGTGGGGGCTTAGTTTCAATTGAGCGAGCCAATTGCGACGACCCGTCGGCGGCCGGTGGTCTAAACGCTATGCCGACTGACTCTATCGGAAGGGCGGCGAACCGTGCAAATTGCCAGCTAGTCTCCTCGTGACGTCACACGAAAACGCCACAAAAAATGGGCGACGGTGCAGAGAGGAGGACAGCAATTTCGAATTGCTTTTTCTACTAAATAAATTCGCATAAACGCTCTCAGAGTGTTCGAAACATGGCCTATGGACTCCGGATTACAATTTGCGCTTGTAATCCCGCAATGTTTACAAATCACTTCAGTGTCCCTTTAAGGGAGAGGAAGCTGGCGGTGAGGAAATGGAATTCGTGAACGGGGTGCTTGGATGACAACGCAGACTTGAAGGGTCTTGGGACGATTGAGGTGAGCGTTGCGGCGGCGAGCTAATTGAGACTTGCGCTTGGTGAGTTTGGTAATTTCACCATGCAACAAGGCCAGGTTTTGGTTCAGGGCAACAAGCTCGTCTTCCGTAGGGGACGAAGGAACCCCAGAAACAGGTTGCCTACGATGGCGCGAATGGCGAACAACGTCTCGATATGTTGGCTGCGATGGAGGCTCTGCGGCTTCCTCCTCCATTGCATTCTCATCCTCCTCCATCAAGCAATCGAATCGGTTGAATGTCGAGGTTGGGTCTGGCTGAGAACGAGCACGCCACGCACGACGCTTAGCTCGCGTTGCCTTACACTTAGTGGGGCAGCGCGACGCGACGTGCAGTCAATTCATTTATTTTTTATATTATTTTTTGCTTTGCGCTTATTCGAAACGCTTCTCCTCAGGATGTTTACAAAGAACTGCCGGATAAGTTATAAACAGTCCCCAAACAGTAATTCGATATTAAGCTTTCTTCCAGCGCTTAAAACACTAATTTGATGCTTATTTTCATGCCTAACCAGACAGCGGACATGATTATACCCGCAACCTCACGCCCCTCCCGTTGGCGGAATTCAGGCTGAGTAATGGGAAAGTAGATCCGAGGCCATGACGTTTTATTTATTTATTCGTTTCTATGCAATTATCGTCAGTATACATGACAAGCTTAAACATACCCTTGAAGAAAATGCTTGCGAATCCTCGTTAACAACATTGTTAGTCACCTACATAACTTTTTCCAGCTACACACTTCTAGTCAGCGTTTGTGGATAACCTCAGAGACGCGGCCTTTCTTCCATATATGTACGCACTATTCGTCCTTTGAAATATAGGAAAAAATCTGGCCACGTATCTGCTCCTTTCGTTGCAAATGTCGACAAAAGACGATACACTTTGTCGACATTCGCAAAGTAAATGCCTCGCTTCACTCTCCCACTCACCTCTCATACTGTTCCTCTCCCGTCGCTTTTCTTTGCTGCGATTAGGCCATTCAGAAAATACACGATGTCGAGCATTTTCAAACATTTTTAGCAAATACGAGCACATTCTCTCAGCCAATGAAGCGATTGTACCTGTGTCTCAGCATTGTGGAAAATTGGTAAAACCACATTTCAACTGAAAAAAAGGTGAAATGTGCGAGAAAATGTTTGTCAAACTTGGAAAAATATTCTTTATGGCCCATATTCACCTAGAAATTGCGCATTGTTGTGCTCGTAGTGAATGTATGTATCAAATACAAGCTATTCACTTATACAAATAATCGCAGTTCATTTCAGGAAGTTTAATCAGAACAGTTTTTGTTTTAGCAGAAAAAAAGTGCAATTTGTGCAGTGACACTACTTCACCCCGTTGTTCCGCCGAGCGTCTTCTCTGCGCGGCATGCGCGTGCCTGCATGAAAGAGGCCCGAGCCAGCCGGTTCGCGCTACAAGAATACCTTTCCCGCAATGGTTTTCGCAACATCAGTACCGGAAAAGGTATAATGCGCGTGTTGGGGAGAAATGTACAACGTGGAGCTGAGTTGAGCTGAGTCGAGAAAAAAATGTTCGAGTGTTTCAGGGACCTGGAACCGGACACATAGTTCCGTAGGTGAAAGTCCACATCCTAACAGATAGAAATTAAGCCTTGAAATCCTGCAGCGCAGCTCGGTGAAGGTCACATCGCATTGCCGAGAACCACAAAAATGAACATTCTATACCCGAACTTTAACTGTTCGTACACCTCAAATGATAAAAGTGAGCCTGAACGAGTAGCGTCTAAATGAAAATATCGTCTTAATCTTGAAGATGCAAATAGAGCCAGATCAGGTATTCCGAATTGAATGAGAGCTATGACATTGAGATTAGCGAAATGGTCCGCTAGCTTGTTGCCCCTGATGTCCGTATGGCCAGGGACCCAAGACAAGCGTACCTCCTTCACGTGCCTAGGAACAAAAAAAAAGTGTGCGGTACAATGCAGAGTCGGAAGATTGAAGTTAATGCAGGTATAATTGCCATCGAATCGTAGAATATGATGATTTTTATACATGCTGCGGTACTTTGCATAGAGCGACAGCAATTGCTAAAAATTTGGCCATAAAAATGGGTGTGTAATCCGGGATTCGTAGCGAATAACTCCAATCTAAAGATTGTGAAAAAATACTAATTCCAGCATTCTCGCAATTTTGAGATGCATCAGTATAAATCGCAGAAGAAGCAGGATGCTTGGATAAATATTAATTGACAATAGCGGCTAATAGCGAGCGGGGGGGGAAATTTTGCAGCCGAAGGAAAAGGGTTTTGAAAGAAAAACTGTTTTTCGCTCAATTGTGGATACCGGAATAACTTCATATAGCTTAACAGAAATACAATTCAGGCAAGATTTAACGAATAGCACTTGGGGGAAATACGTTTATGGCACGGAGATGTAAAAAATGAACAAGGATAAAAAATTAATACTGGCTTAGTAGCTCCAGAGGGGGCTCTGTACACGCGGAGGTAAGTTTAAACCGTCAGCAATAGAAATCAGACCCTGAGTTCAGGAAGGCGTGCCTGTAAGTACAGAACTCGGTTCGAGACGAACCGGGGGAGGCCAAGGCAAAATCGAAGAACGCGCCTCTCCAACAAGTATAACGGTCGCAGTTTGTAGATAGGGCAACTGCAAAACAACACGCACCTGAACTCCATGACTGGCCGGACGTATCGGTACAACAGCAAAAGTGTGTCCCGGCGCATACCTACTCGTTTCCCACATAGCCTTTTCATGCGATCAAATGGTCTCTCCCCTTTTGTGAATGATGTGTTAATATGTGTATGCCAATCAAGAGCAGATGTGTATGTACCACCAAGGTAGTTCAGCGAGTCCACCTGTGGAATGACTTGACTTTTGTAAGCGAGAGAAATTGAAACTGTTCCTGCAACCGGGAAGACCAGTAGAGCACTCTTCGACACATATAACTTTAAATAAATGCTGTCAAGCCATGTCTCCAAGAGAGATAAATAGGCCTGCAAACGGTCATATAGCGAATTAATGTCGACTGCAGCCGCAAAAAACGCCATATCATTCGTAGGTAGGTTAATACATCTGGGAGTAGAGTAATGTCACTCATAAGGATGTTAAATAGTAAAGGCGATAAAACCGATCCTTGAGGCACACCTCTAGTTTGTGGAAATCGTCCTGAAAATAGCCTTCTGTTCGTAGAAAAGAATTCCCGATCAGCCATAGACTCCCTAATCCAAGCAAAGAGGTATGTAGGCAGGTTTATGCGCGCTAGTTTGTTAAGTAATATACCATGCTCGACACTGTCATAAGCTTTAGATGAATCTAAGGTTTCTAGTGCCGACACAATTTTCCCTTTATGTGCTAAGCGGGTCTTCACCTCTAAGTCCACATGAGCGTTCCAAACGGAAGTTCCCCGCCTAAAACCAGTCTGAGCAGAACTCAGTACTTACTTGTCCTGCACAAAATGAGTCATCCGTTTAAAACTATTTGCTCTATAATTTTTTCATGTTGGAGGTAAGAGCAATCGGCCTTAAGTTGTCTAAATCAAAACCCTGACGTGGCTGCTTTTGGAGCAAAATTATCATGGACACTTTTCAGTTGTGTGGAATCCAACAAAACATGAGGAATTCATTTATTACATTCAATAGAACCGGTTCAAATTCCCCAGTGAAAAATTTAATAGCACCAACAAATCACGCCGTCAAGCGCCGGCGCCGCAGATCGTGTGATGCACAAGGCCTCCGTCAGATCACAAGATGAGACTGGCAAAAAATCACCCGTTTCTGGAGGACCGATAAGACGGGAGTTACTACAACGAGAAGAAAAGCGAACCGCAAGTCATCTAGCAGAGCGCTCAAGAATACGGGCCTTTTCAGCAGAAGTCACGACCTCTGATGACTGTAACTCCTTGTTAGAAACCGCCCGATTGCTTGCCACGAACTTATAGAGCGTGCTTTATTTTTAGAATTCGAAAGATAGTCATTGAGCTTTATAATGTAACCCATTTTAGCTTTAGCAGCTGTGCGTTTGAACACTGCTGCCATGTACTTACAGTTTATCCAATTTACAGGACAGTGATTGTGCAGAAGAGACCCCAGAGCTGCTTTTCTACGGCGATAATCTCGGCTGCAATTAGAGTAGTTAAAGACCTTTGGCTATGCGGTACAATTTAATCTGAACTCATCGTTGGCTGAGCATCTACAATGAAATTAGTGGTCTGCATTGATGTAAAGCAATCCCGCAATGCCTCCTGATAAACTCGATCGTTAATAAATTTTTGCTTTCTGACCCCAATTCTAGTTTGGGGATAGCTACTGTAAACTCAATAGGAAAATAATCACTGCTTAAGCCCTAGGGCAATGAACCCCAGGACGCGACATGTACATTGTCTGAGGAAAAGGTCAAGTCCAAGGCCGATTGAGATCCAGCACGCAAAAATGTAATTGTCCGGGAATTATGACAGGAAAGATCATTCTCCTGCAGCCAGTGCCAGAGCTATAAAGCACGAGAATCCGTTCTGAAGCCCCAAGAAACGTGGTGAACATTGAAGTCACCGGCAACAATAACTCTCGATTTACTGGCTATAAAGCTGTCCAGTATACTCTACGGAAGCCTACCAGAAAATACACATTGACGAGCAAGATCGGATGACTACCAGGGAGAAGCAAGTCTACCACGATAACTTGGCCACTGGGTGACATCAGTTTCTACGACGTAAATACTCTTTAAAAAAGTTTTAAATAAACTAAGGTTAGTAACCCACCCCTTCAACTATTGTGGTCTAACCTAAAGTCCCTAATACTTCCCAAAGCAAAACATTTGTCCACAGTAAGCCATGATTCTTGAAGGAGGACGACATCAGGACCGTAATTTGCAACTAGACACTTGAGATCAACAAAAGAAGAATTAACGGAGTGGCAGTTCCACTGGACAATCTTCAGAGGTGCTATACTGACTTGTGTACTGTGGACGCAAGAATGGCCAACAGTATATCAGTGCCATTAGTTGCAGTCGCAGGGACGCCTTTTTGTTTGCTGGTTTGCCACGTACAGCCTTAGCTTCATCTATAGGGGAGATGCGCCTCTTCTGTTTTGTGGGGAGAATGTTAGCTGTGGAAACGTCATTCACTTCCATTACGTAAGAGTTGTCCATATCTACATCAGGGGCGGCTTTTCCAACCTCGTCATTACTAACAACCTGAACTCCCTTCGGACCGACTGGCTCATCGCTACTCCAGTCTGAATCTGATACTGCTGTATTCCTTGAGGAGCAGGCTGCAATAGCCTGGGTATCATGTGTTTCAGAGTGCATTACAAGCTGAGGTTCAGGAGTAGAACGTTTGACCTGGTGATTAATAGGAACAACCGGTAGTGAGCATCCTAACTTTTTCGCCAAAAGGCTCTTGATATGCGTCAGCGTGGCAAGAGTCTCAGTAAGCGGAGCGACCACTTGCTGCATTACCTGCGTGACGGACGTTGCAAATACTGGAGTAATAGTGGCTGGAAACGTGGCATCAGCAGCGGCAGTTGTTTTGTGAATTGCTGACGCATAACTCTGGGTACGAGTTTTAAACAGAGCCGAAGCCTCAAACCTAGAGCAGCGGTTTTTTCCCATTATCTCTAAGAGGGAACATTCATGAGACCTGGCCGGGCAGTTGGAATACGTTGCTTTGTGGGCTTCCTTACAGAGACAGCCGAGTTTGATGTCTGATCGACAGGATTGCGGATCGTGACTGTCTCCACACTTTTTGCACCTAGGACTGGACTTACATCCTCGAAATGTGTGGCCAAATCTCCAGCACTTCCGTCACTGCAGTGGCCTAGGCTTCAAAGGGTCTACCCGATGCACCAGCGGCCATGCCATCACCTCAGAGGGATATTTCAGTCCTGCAAAAGTCATGATAACGGACGCGGTAGGGATTCGCCGTCTATTCTCCACTCCTACAGCGGTAGACTGCCGTTACAGCTGCCATTTTGAACTCCTCTAGTACTTCTTCGGGGGACTGGGTGGGATCAACGTCCTTGAAGTTAGCGCTCTGTTTGTCGTTTTCTGTATTTCTGTACCTTGTTTTGTTTTACGCTTCAACACTTCGCTGCCCTGTATGCTTCAAAAAATGCTTCTGCCGAGTGGTCAGCTGTTCGTTGAAGTCGAGGAACAATAGAAAATTGAACACGTAGCTTGTGTGCGTGATTGCTAAAACGTTCATTTTATCATTTCGCTCTTCTTACAGGGCCATACAGACAAAATACAAGTTTGTTTTATTCGAAAGATTTTGTGTTTTATAGCGCCCGTATCGCTTGTCCGGCAGCAAGCGATGCCTTATTTACTGAGAATTTCTTCATTTAGGCTAAAATTGTGATTCTCCCGCGAAATAGTGTGTTTGGTGACATCTGCAATGAAGTTACAAGGGCGGGTATTCAAAGGTAGCAACACGCACACCATCACCATGAGCACCACAATCATCATCAGCGAGGCTGGCACCGCAGCGTTAGCAGTGGCACGCGAGAACTTCGAACAGGATCGAGCGGCTGGGTGGCCGCTTGTTCCTGCCGCTCTCCAAGTTCTGGCCGGGCCTCACGCACACTCAATAAATGTAGGCGGCCGCCGCTCATCGAATCCATGGTTCCTTTCCAACATGTGGTGGCTCGGACTTAAAGGGGCCCTGAAAGGCGTTTTGAGCACACTAAATGAACTAGCGCAATCGTTAGATTGGGTCGTCAACGTCATCTGTGCCAAGTATTACTCTTTTGCGCGCAGCGGAAAGCTCACACTTTTGTTGCAAAGTTTGTCGCTTTTTTCTCACCCTTTCCTTCGTGTTTTTGGACGCCGCCATCTTCACATGTCTACATCATCGATTCCCAGATGTTCGTCATGAGCTAGACATCCTGCTATTGGGCGGCTTTTTCACGCACTTCCGGCAAAGAGATGAGTCGTCTGCTCAGCGTCGGCTCGCCGGCTGATTTGCCGGCGGAGTGCCGGAGTGCTTGGACATTTTACGACAAACGAAACAAGTGTAAACAAACGTTTAACCGTTTGTATTAAATGCAGCACGGCCATAACACGACATGGATATTCCCTTACCTGAGTACGTTCCGTAAAGAAAGCGTTGAAGCCCCGTGGCACTTCTTTCGTGCAATCGCGGAGAACGCCCTGAGCCGAATGCCCGGGTTTGACGCATACATTTTATTCTACTTCAAAACAATCCAGAGATGTTTCGAACGAACACAACGTCACAACATGCGTTGCAAGTCTGAACCGCGATTGAAAGACGATGGGTTGCCTCCTCCTGCCCGTCGTAAACTCGGCACTCACCTCGCCCGCGGTTTGCGGGGACGAACAGCAAGTCACTTAACTCCGGCGCACAAGCCGAGATGGCTTTTAGCCACGCACACTGCACATACCCCCATGCGAAGTTGAGTCGTACGTCGCTCGAGAAAGATAACCCAGACCATGGGAAGCACTATCCACCCGCAGAAGCACAACGTCGCATTGCATCGCGAAACAAAGACGTCCGCAACACACACACACCATCGCCTCCTGTAATGTCAAACGCATCTCGCACTTCCCAATGGGAGTGGGTGGTACGCCTGCAGTGCCCACATGTCGCGAGGTGGGGCCCCGAGCTGAACCGGGAACACGCAACCGTAACTGAGTTCTACAGTGGTTTGTGCCTTGTTGTCAAGGCAACCGATGTTTGAGATTCTCAAAGACGTGGCGCTCGCTCCAGCGCTAGAAAGCTCAGAGCCGCGGTGGAGCATGCTTTGCCAACGTTGCCGCTCTCCACCACGCGTCGCCCCAAGCTGAACTGGTCACATGATTGAAGGGTTTTGTGCACGGGTTCTGTATCGATTTAAAATGTCTTTTTCACATGCCGCCGGCAGGAATTACGACCGCCGAAAAATAAGACCCGGCACCAGCGGGGCCACATCTGATACGGCACTTTTTGGATAAACAGTGTAGTTGCATCAAAGGGAACGAGCGCACGATCTTCCACGTACGGCTGCGAGTTCGTCGCCGATAAAAAAGTCACGTGCCACCGATAGCAACTGCACCAACGAACACCGCGAAAGGGCAAGGCCAGGCCGCCGCACACATGCGGCCAGACTTTTCGTTCGGTTTTCCAGCCTTGAGCGAAGTGCGGGATTCATGGTGTCAACAAAGCTTGCCCGTAGCAGACGACAGTAGCAGCGCAATAGCGGAAGTACGTCACCGCTGCGGAGCGCAGCATCATGGGAGGCAAAGCTCGCGCGCCGTGAACAGCGGAGAGCAAGTCGAAAGGAGGAGGAAACGCGGAGCGACGATAATGCGTGGTTTTTGATTTACGATTTCTCAGCTAATACTCATCGCTTTAACAAAATTCTTGCGGGAGGAGATTGCAAATACATTGCTTTATTTGGGTACATGTACAGCCGGTAAAAGGCTTGTCTATAACACAGCGTTCGTACTCTCAGTCCTATCCTGCCTCGCCGGAGCGGGATTTGAATAAAACTACTGCGGAATTCTGAAGTCTTAGCCCTTCGCTTTTGCCTCCGACATGTTTGGAACGAGTATGTTTCGGCAGTTTTCGGCTGTAGCTGGTTGAAGTTGAAATCGCTGTTATAGACAAGCGTTTTACCGGCTGTACATCCATGCATCGGCGGAAGGTATTTCAGGACCCTTTTAATCCGTGTCGGTTACCGGGCCAGCGGCACACCGACGTAGTGACGTGGGGGGACCCGCCAATACCGGCGTTCGAGCCACTCAACCTCAGAGGTTGGTTCTTCAAGTTAGCGGCTACCCTATGGTTCAACCGCGTCAACATACAGCCTCTGAAGCACTCTATCCTCTGGGAGACGCTTCCGCTAGAGCTCCGCTGCGTCTAGCCCTACCCCCCCCCCCCAACGCCCCCCCCCCCCTACGATGACCTTCGCGCTGCCGTGCTCGCGGACTAGTGCCTCACGGAAGACCTGTTTCTGCCTGCAGCAGCAGATGCTTCCAGAATCTTGCGCACGCTTCGCAGCCTCACGTGGTACTCTCTGCGCCATCGTCTGCGGCCTCTAGTGTCGTCCCCTTGGCATCTTCAGCGCGGCAGCCACACCTACAACGACAAGACGCACAGCCGACGTCTTCACGGGCGCTAACCGGCCGCAGCCATGCTACTCCCCTTTTATCACCCCATCTAAAGGCTCCGGTGAGTGCTCCGCGACTGTTCCATTTTCCACGACCCTGTCGATCGCTAGCCCACCATCGCGTATCATGTGCAATGCGGCGCTTCCACTTAACCATGCACCAGGGCAGGTGGAGCATAATTCGCACTATACGCACGTCGTGGCATCCAAAGCCAACCCCGACGAACGCACACCTCCCATAGTGCTGCTGTCCACGCTTAAGCCGGAATCTCGAGGGAGTGAAGCCGTTAACCATGCCGAATACCTCCCGGCCTTCCAACCCTTAGAACAACACGCCCAAATCCGCGCTGTAGAGCATGTTGTCACATCATCTACGACTAGAGCGCTGCTGCATGCGGTGCAAGAGCATTCTCGCTCCCACGACCATCAAGCACTCACAAAGCCTGCCGCTGCGGCAGCACGACCCCAAGTGCATAAGGGCTGGATGTCGCCACCAGTTCATCGTCCTTCTGCGAAGCGGCACCAGTAGAGATGCGTCACAAAAGGCTGCGCGTACAGCGCCCATTCTGCAAACATCGCCTTGTCGTCTACGCAGCGGCTGCGGCTCGCGCCACTTTCCCTTCGCGACTGCTACACCCTACGCAAGCGCGTCACATTCAACACTTCCAGCCAAGGCCCACCTGCTGACCGGACGCTCTCACGGAAGCGACCACGACCGCCTAGGGACCTCGAATTTGGACATACATTACTAATGGCCCCTTCTGTACATACCTGTACATAATGCATAGCGCATTTTCATTCATCGTTATTTGTTACTTTCCCGTGCATCGCGCTATAGGGGCGAGCCAGCCCTGTACCGACACCATCCTCATAATTAGCGAGGCTGTACCACGTGGGAGATCGGACACGACTGTGCAGCTGGGCAGCACTTCTGGCTGGGGCTTCGCTTTTCAAATAAATGTGGGAAGCCACATCAGCCGCACCAGCGGAGTCTGTTTCCTACACAAACTTCCAGTGCGTCATTATTGTATAAGCCTTGCTGTCCGTGAGTCCCCCCCACACGGCGCTATCATATGGAGACACAGACCGCTTTCCGCCGTTGCTTTGTTGTTGACCGTATTTGCACCTGGCTTTTATTTGTTATCGTAGAAGGTAATCCCTTCGTCAAACATGGGGTATGCTCGACAAACAACCCCACGTAATGCAACGTCGCTTACGCGAATCGCCACTGTCGTGTAAGACAACTCCAAAGCGCTGGACTGTTGTGCAGGTAAAACGAGCGTTGTGCGGCCAGTGCCAACAGCAGTGCGCATCGGTATTTCGGTGTTTAGGTGTACTTTCGTAACTTTCGTTATATACACCACCATTCTTACTGCTGTAAAATGAATATGCATTACATTTAAGCGCAAAGAGCTCGTTGGGAAAGCTTATAAGCCTAACCTCATGTGTGTTTGCTTTGGCGGCCTCAGCCAATCGCACAGCAGGGCATATGACATCATAGGTGCTGTTGCAGAAAATGAAGTAATAGGTCGCCTGGACATTCAATTTTTTTACTAGTTGTATAGCATTTTTTAGCGAAGTGTGTGTTAAAAGTGGTGTCACAATGATTCTAACATGGCAGTTTTTCGAATGAACCAAACTTGTGCTTTGTCTGCACGGCCCCTTTAAGCGTCCCCTTCCCTCTCCCCCGCCCATGTCTCGCGAAATAGCAGTGCATTTAAATGCATTTTTCGTCTCGTGAGTCCTTCCTGGCTTAAGTTTAGACGAATGTCTTTAGCATTTCAGAAGCTGCTTTGAATTTTTTTCATTCCCGTACGAGCTCTTCTGTTTCTTTCGGACTTGCAGACCATTTATTTTCTGTGGTTTCGTTCATTTTTCTTGGCTCTTGCTGTAACGCATGAGTGGGTATATATGAGTAGGCATGAATGCCAACCACAACACGTAAACTGCTCGCATACACATCCGCCATCAGGCGAAAACTGCAATACGCCTCAGCTATATGGAGTCAGTTCAAAATCGCTCTGCCCGATTCATACATTCCTTATATTGTTATGACATCAGTGGTTCGTCCTAAGAAGCCCAATCTGTATTACAGCCACTCTCCCTTCGGCGCCACGCAGCCACGCTTTCTCTGTTTCACAAGCTGTTTTATTCGCCCCTCAACCACCAACCATACGTGATCACCCTACGTACATTTAGCACCGCGCGAGCAACCACCCGCAAGTTTCCCGTTACCGCAGTAGAAGTGCTGCCTTCTCCGCGTCCTTCTTTCCCCGTGCTGCGAAGTACTGGAACGACTTCTCAAACAACGTCGTCGCAATCGCCTGCCCATCAACCTTCATTAAAATGCAACCAATCATCTCTGTCAGTGAGACCTTATGGCAATGTCCTTATACCCACTATATTCACCCCCTATGTGCAATGTAGGAAAGGTCCTTAAATAATGTATATCAACCCCTTATGGGGCAAATGTTCTTGATACCCTGTATTTCCACCTCCTATGTATACCCCCTTGTGGAGTCTTTAAGGAAGTAAGAGAAAATGTTATGATGATGATTTCACGACGCGGAGCATTGAGATATACTTATCATTTCCCCGTAAAAGGCACACGTTATTATAAGGTATTGGGTAATTATATCCCCGCAACATATCTTTCTACTGTGTATAATGTATATTGGAAACCAATCCGCATTCGTTGTCGGCGCTGAAAAAAGAAACCACCCTCTCACTGTGCCAGTGTCAGGTCTAAACGACGCGACAATAGAATTCATTTCTGCCTGATGTATTCGGAGGTGACAGTGGTGATATGCTGCTGCCGTCGCCGACGCCCGTGACAGCGGCCAACTAGCGCGCAGAACCGGGTCCCTCAATAGCTCCTGTTGGCGTTCGAGGATCCTACCAAGACGCAGCTGCTTTTGGAGCGCCCTATATATATATTTGCTTACGGATGTGACTATAACAAGATTTTTAGGGTACGCAAAGGGCAAAAAAGACACAAGTCTTGATCAGACTTTGCAATTAGTTAAAATCATATGTATTCGTCTTCATCATTAAAAAACATCCCCCTCGCGAGGGGCACGATCAAATGCAGAGCATTTCTGCGGGGGGGGGGGGGGGGGGGGGGGCGCCTGCAAGTTGTATAGATTACGTATTGGCTGTTGTTGTTGTAATTGTTGTCTTCCAGCGTAGACATTGTCGATGAAGTCGATGGTGAAACGTGCCGTGAACCCCCTGCCGCGGCTATGACGCAACGTGGAGCGGCTATGAAGCAACGTGACGCGGCTATGACGCAACACAATCCAACACAATCCACTTTAATCCAATCCAATCGAAATCCAAACAAATCCAATCCAAGCCAATCCAAGCCAATCCAATCGAATCCAATCCAATGCCCCTCGCGAGAGAGTGTTATAGCGCCGAAATCGCCCCCACACGAACGCGTGATGCTGACGTCACGATCACGCCACAGATGTTAGCGACCGCAGCGCGCGCGAACGACATATGTGGTTTAAGCGCGAACCGACCGCGGCGAGAGAGCGCGATGCGAGCGCCCCCACCTGTTCTTGCGCGCGAACCTAACGCGGCGAGAGAGAGTGTTGCGCACGTCCCCACCTGTTGTGCGCCCGAACCGAACGCGGCGAGAGAGGGCGTTGCGAGCGGAGAGAAGGCGAGGAGGACGCAGGGGAGAGGGCGCACCTGTGGCCGACGGTTGAATGAGTCAAGGATATAAGGCACGTTCGTAACCTTCCGTTCTGTGTAGGCTTTGTGGCTCAGTTGATAGAGTATACCTTGCGTTCCGCCCGCAGAGTCGTTGGATCGAAACCTGGCGCCGGCAAGTATTATTTTTTTATATAGTGTAGAGGGAGCGATGCAGACTACGGACGCCAACGCGGGTGACATCGTGAGTTACTGAAATGCTCTGCATTTAAAAGAAGCGAGAGGGAAACCAAACACTGCAGGAGTCCCTTTCAGCAACGCAGCGTTCATCCCGTAAACGCCGCGGAGAAACAACAGCAGGCGGCACAGTGATTGCAAAGCTCAAGGCCTATTGTCCCTTTGTTGGCCATCCCCGCTACGTCCCTGTATCAACGCCTTCCTTCGTTGGGCCTACAACACGCGAACGTGAGTTGCTTTCGTTGATCGTTCCTTTCGCTATTCGTCCTGTCGCCGTCTACGTCGGTACATTTTTGTGACGAAACGCGCGTGAGGTCACTGCATCGGAGTCAAAATATTATTTCTAAGGAGACGGCGTTTCATGGCCGTAGGTTCCCGCCAAGACGCGGCCCGTTTGCAGTAAGGGCTTCGTTCTATTCACGTGTGCAAATATTGGAGAATGACGCCATTTTGACTGGTGCAGTGCGTTCAACTGCATATATTCGTTAGTGGCCTCGACAGCTGATTTCACCTAGCTTCTCGCACTCGCTTGCAGCCTTATGCCAAAAGTCGTGACCATGTTGGCCATGCCCAAAGGGGTTGGACCACGATTTTCAGGATGATTGTCCTGTGCGGTTTTGCGGTGCTGCGTGCTGGTGGGTTGGATGCAGTCGCCAGATCATTTCTCTAAACAGTGACACGACGCCCAGTTGAACGAATGCTCGTACGGCGGTCAACCGGTGGGAACTAGCGATTGATTGCGAGTGTTGTCATGTGTTTTCTCGAGTAGGTTTAGCGAATGCGTATTTACTTTCTTCATGTTCACCAGTATAAAATTACATTTGGTTATGATAAGAGTAAACAGGTTTAATTTCCAAGCGTACGTGCGAATGCTTTTGTTTGTGAAGTGTTCGGGAAGTTGGTTGTTGTGTACCTATTCGCCCGTTCTGACAGTGTTGGCTGGGTAATGAAATATATCTGTTACATCGTATTTTAACGCATTGGGAAGCTAAGTAGGCAGTACACTCGCCTCCCGATTTTTCCAACGGTTTTGCTGAAACTATCTCGTACCACGGGGCGTTTTCCATTAATTACTTCATTATTCCGGTTATTTAACCTTCTGGTAAGGCCAAAAGATCAGCCCTCGACCCTATCGCTTTCCCTTGAGACGCGTAAGAAACTCCGTGGTTTATTTTATGCGTATGCTAGTTCTGCACCTGTCTGAAGAAAAACTATGTGAGACGCGTAAGAAACTCCGTGGTTTATTTTATGCGTATGCTTGTTCTGCAACTGTCTGAAGAAAAACTATGTGAAATCCACTTTTCTCCTTCTACAAAATGAGAGAGCTCGCGAAAAAACTTCTTCCGTACTCGTTTGAAAGCATGTTGGCGTGATTTTAAAGATCGCCAACGAAGCGTGCCCGGATTCCCCCAGCGTGCCTAGCGCATGAGCTTGTAAAAGTTAAAGCCAGTTTCACTTCTGCGAAACATCCTGAAACAGGGAACCTGACTTCCGTACCTTGTCGGCCACCTCCCGCAGTGGCGGGGATCGCTCACAGTGCCACTCGCCGCAGGTACGTACGCACTCGAAGCTCGCACGCGGACACACTATTCGAGACCGCGTGCTGGACGACCGTCGCATCGCCTCTGGAGCACTTCTGGGCACGCTGTAAGGCTGTGGAAGTGGCGGGCCAGCGGTGGGCGCGTACGGCTGACAGAGTAAGGCCGCTCACGTTCATCTACGACAATCTTTCATTTGGCTACGGCAGTGATACTTCGCGACTTCAGCACGCTGGCGGGCTTCTCAGACGGAAACGGGGGTCGCTCACTAGACCACCCGCTGCAGTATGTACGTAGTCGAAGATCACCTACGCGAGTCTCTCTAGCTGCAGGGTTGACTGAGTGGCATGGTTGGGTTATAAACAATTAGTGAAGGATAATTAATGAATGATTACTAATTTATAACTAGTTAATTGTTTGATTAATTGTGGAGTTTAACTCGCCGAAGCTACACCCGGGCTATGATGCGTGCCGTAGTGCACGACTTCGGATTCATATTGACGACCTGAGGATCTTTAACCAGCACCGAAATCTCGACACCCGGGCGTTTTGGCTGTCGCCTCCATCAGAAACGCAACCACTGCGGCCAGGATCAAACCCGAGTCCATGGGCTTCGCAGCAGAACTGCTTAGCCACTGCGCCACCGAAGCGGGCGCCACGTTGCGAGTGAAGATATCATTGGAGGTAAAAATGCCTATTCTCCCGGGTTCGAATAGCTTCTTGCGGCAGATAAAACAAGAGTTCTTTTTATTATTCACAGCAGAGCTGTTGAGCGGCTAGGAAGACCGTTGACTCTCGTCACTCCAGGCGAACGCGCCCAGCTAAGCCGACAGACTGTGCCACCGCCTCGGCAGCCGTCCAGTGCGGGATCTTCGTTCGTGCGCCGGGTCACGCGATGAGCTGCCACGCCAGACCTACGTGGGTGAACTTTGAGTAAGTACATACCATGAGAGTGGCGTTGTGAGCGACCCCTGCCGCTGCAAGTTTGGGCTCCAGCGTGCCGAATTCAGCTTCGGTGTTTCCCCAGATTTGACAGACCTGTTATACCCTATTTACACGGCGGAAGTAACCACAGGTACATTTAACCGTGGTTACTAAACTTTAACCACCCACCGCGGTGGCTCAGTGGCTAAGGCGTCGCGCTTCTGAGCAAGAGGGTGCGGGTTCGATTCCCGGCAGTGGCGGCCGATTTTCTGATGGAGGCGAAAAGGAAAAATACCAATGTGTACGAGATTTCGGAGCACGTTAAAGGAGCCATTAGGACAAAACAAAACTTTGTTTTATTCGAAAGATTAGGTGTTTCAAAGTACCCTAAGCGCTTTCCCGGTAGCAAACGAGGCTTTATTCACTGAGAAATAAGGCAATTTAAGGCGTCACATGAGCTGCTACAACGGCGTCATACGAGGTGAACAATAGTGTCATACGAGCTGGTACATGAAACAGATGATTAGCGTGTCGACCCCATATAGCACCCACACACGGGAATGAAAGAGGAACCGGAACTCGTGCCGCAACCGAGACGGGGGCCATTTTAAAAATACTAGTTAAACCTAGTGCACCCGCAGCCCTAGTCATGGAATCGCCTGGTCCGGACAACAAAGCTGTCACTGAGGAGCTCAGGCTTGGATTTAACAACCTCAGACCACTTGAACACTCAATGCTTCTACGTGCACGAGCGGCAGGAACTGTGGGATACACGGATGAACCGGGAAGCGACCATTCCGCGATAGCCACAACAGACGAACGCCCAGCCGTCAGCACCGCTGCCTCGGCAGCCCCGTCGCGACGGACGAATACAGACTGGTACGTACTATGTGCCGTATTTTTATTACGGTTAATAATAGTTCAATTTCAGTAGCAGTATCGCTTATGTCAGTTGGCCGGTGTCGTGTATGGAAAGCCGTTCGCGCGAGCTCTCTGCTCCGACCAGAAAGATACGAGCGTCAATGCGCGGTGTGTACGGTATTTGTTTTCAACGCTCAGAGCACTTTGACGGCGCTTTGACGAAGTCGGCGACGAACGGCGGCATGTCCCAAAAGTGAGTGAGTACTTCCTTTAGCTCCCTTTCTCCTCCGTTTGCAAAGTTCACAAAACGTAGCCACTTGCTTCGCCGAGGTTCGTCGTTGGGCAGCGCATGAAAGGAGATCTCGTCATCGGCAGGAATGTCGCCCTACCTCGACGATTTGCCCGTACTACATGGGCATTTCAGGACGCAGAAATGAAATTTAATTGTAAAGTACTCGAACACACTGAAGTATTCTGTGGCTGTAAACTGAAAACGAGCTCGTAACGACAGCAGCAAGCCAACACGACCACCATTCCGAAACTTCTTTGACAAGTGGCACTATCTCGTCGCTGCTTGCTGTTCCTTACTTCCCTCGTTTCTATTTTTACCTTTGCTGGTTGGCGATATGACGCGAACTTCCTGTCAAGGGATTAAGATACCAAGCAAGGTCGCGATTATGCATGCTGGGACGGTTCTTTGGCCCCGAAGAGCCTCAAACCCGAAAATTCGTCTGCGCGACGGCGAGACCTACAGCTCAGCCGGCGGTAGTTCGTACGCATCGGCGTACATGTTTGCGTGTTCGTTCGGAACTTCAACCGTTTAATCCACCGTTCTTAGTGTCATAAAAAGAATGTGCAGTTTGTTTCACGGTCATATAGCTCACTATGCAAAATGGTAAGCGCTGCCTAACTTGCGTTTGCTTTTGCCGGCCTCAGCCAATCGCAGAACATTCAATACAACATCATAGGTTCTGTTGCGGGAAATGAGCTAGTGGGGCGCATGGCCATTCCCTTTTTTCCTGATTATGTAGCTTATGCGAGCGAAGTTTGCGTTAAAAGTGGTGTCAGTATTCTTCTAACGAGGCAATCTTTCGAATGAACCAAAATTGTGTTTTCTCTTCATGGCTCCTTTGAAAATCACCTGCAAGTTGTCAAAACTAATCCAGAGCCCTCTACTACGGCGCGCCTCACCGCCTGCGTTGCATCGGCGCGTTAAACCCTACGAGCAACTGAAGTTTAACCGCGGTTATCGCAAACTTCGGTTTTGGCTGTTACAGGCGAAACTTAGTGTACCGACAGCGGTCACATGGTTGTGACCATAACAAAAGTACAGTGACAAAGTTTTAACATCACGATAAAAAGAAAAGAGAAGCAGTGTAGACAACAGAAAATATCGGTAAGGCAGTTGCTTCAGACCCAAACGCGGCGCACTCGCGCGGGGCGAGAGAGGGGATTCCTCAACAGCTCGCAACCGGCTTGGTTTTTCCGGGTAGGCTGTGTGTTGAGAACTTTAGACTGAGAATCCCGGTGGCTAATTGACCGCTGCTATCTCTACAACTGCGAATTATAATACATAGCACAATTTTTCACCACACAAACATGCACTTTCTTACATCTAGAGGTTCTTTTTTTCCGTGATCAATTTGATTTTGAAGAAAGGCGACAAGCTGTTGCTGCCGTAGTCTGGGCCGGTTCGAGCCGCTTCCAGTGCCGTGCGGGCAGGCGCACCGGCGTGTTTGCACACCCTACCGAAGTGCGCGCGGATCGTTTACTATTGCTTAAAACGCTTCATGATTGCCCGCTTTATCCATTTTTTATAGAGAATGAAATGCGGAATTGACAAATTTAGCGCGGCTTTTGTCGTAGTTGATAGGGTGGATCGGCAAACGAGCCACTGCTTACGGGCAGTCGCGCTGATTGCGAGAGCGACGCCAAGAACAGAAGCGCCGCTTGGAAGCAGCTTTGGGGTGCCCGCTATTTTGGTGGCCTTCTCCGAACCCCAGGTGATAATTTTTTTCACATCCGCTGATGCACCGCCACTTGTGTCCGAACTGACGTGCAATTTTGAACACTGGGTCTGCTGCAACTGCGGTTAGCGTGACCGAACTGAAGTCGCCAAGCCCAGATTGCGTTAACCATGGTTAGCGGGGTAACCGCAGTTTAGTTTGTAGTGTAAGGCAGCAAACCGCGGTTTTGTCTAACCGTAGATTGCTTAACCGTGGTTAACTGTGCCCGTGTAACTAGGCTATTACTGGTGGTCAGTCCTGTCAAGGTCGTAGGTTTTGCGTGTTCTGAGTCACGGAGTGGGCGGCGAACCACATTGAAGACAGGTGGAATCCCCAGCGAATATCCGCTCGTAGCGTTTTTTTTTCATTTTTTTTTGCAGGTAACATATTACATCCATCCATATATACCCACTTCAGACCTGTGCAGGATGATGTCCGAATTGCATGCTGTTGAAACAAGTCTCCCACCACGATGCATCTGTTCCCAGTGTGAACTGTGCGCCTAATTATGAAAACATGTAGGAGATCTATCGTCATACCTGTTCAGGAGATTGTTTTTTGGGGGGAGGAGGGAGGGGGAGTCATGCGCTTACCTGGCAAGAGCCCCGCATAAATTATGTAGGCAGATACGGCATGCTTGTACATGAAAGTTGGTCGTGGTTGAAAATGAGCTTTTAAGTGCGAATGCACTTCTTAAGCGAGCCTGAATCGTCCGCCGCCGTCGTCCGCATAGCAACAGCTGCGGGTGCGCGCGCTCCTCGTCTTCCTCCTCGTCTTCCCTAGCAACGGGGGGAGATGGGCGCGCGCTACTCTCCTCCTCCTCTCTCCGCTCAGTGACTGCGGGTGTTGGGCGCCTCCTCTCCACTTCGGGCGGGAGAGCTCTCGCTCGCGTAGCGGGCGCTCCGCATTCCGACGCGTGAGGGCACTCGTGTAGCCCTCGCCGTAACGGTGGGCGCTACTCTCCTCCTCCTCTCTCCGCTCAGTGACTGCGGGTGTTGGGCGCCTCCTCTCCACTCCAAGATCACGATATCCACCGTAATCGCGCAATCAACAACCGTGCATTCGCACTTACACACTCTCCCCCTCGGGGAAGTGCGAGGGAATTTTTTTCTTCAGGCTGTTGCTCTTTTTATGTCGACCATTCGTGGTGAAACATAAATATTGAGATTCTCTCGATTTTTATCGGTGTTCTACATTTAAAAATTGAGACGATTTGGGCGTGCCATGTTTGCCCAGTTAATAACCATGGCTCTATTTTATAGCCGCATCTTAAGTAAAATAGCGGTATTGCTCAAGTTTCCCACAATTCAGAATGCTTACCGGTCGTCAACGGCAGCGAATTATAAATATCTGATACAATTGATAATTTATCAATATAGTCAAATATCAATGTCAAATACTACTATTGATAGTGGTGTCAGTATTGAAAGTTCACTCATTCGATCACGTGAAAACTCGCTAGTACTATGCATAGTTTTCTACTCCGCAGCTAAAATATCCAAATATTTACATCGAGCGAATATTGTATTTTCGTCTATACTTAAGGAAGACTGGTATTTTATCGGACTGTTTTGCGAGGGGTGAGAGGAGGGGAGGTGCGGTGAGAAAGCTTTTGATGGTTTAAAACATCGCAGTTGCGAACGTCCCTGTTTTGATAAAAATAGTGGTCTGAGGCTATGGTCCAGTGTGCCGCTTCTCGTAGCGCGTCGTGCACTAGTTCATTGCCGCCCAACCTATGTTAACCAGGAGTCCATTGGATCGACCTCTGATCGGAGTAGGCACTGAGTTGAGGGTTCGATAATTCATAAGCCAGTTACAGAAACTAGACAGCATTGGACACGTGGACACGTTTTCTGCGAGTTAGTGGTTACCGTGTAGCAGTCGTACAGTGTGGAGCTAAGGATACTTGTGGAATATGTGGCGCCCTCTGGTGAAGCGCCCGCACACTGTGTGCGCTTGTGTCTTAACTAGGTTGTAACTAGATTCGCTGCGGTGGGACGCACGTGATGGTGTTGTGTCGTGAGCGACGGCGAGCGACCTCGGGAGCGACGGGAGCGAAGGCGCGCCGCGACGGCCCGCGCACAACGCAGAAGAAAAAGTGCTGCCTCTTTCCTTGAGCCCCAGACCAAGAAGGATTTATTCCACATGATGACGTCACAACCACACACGCATACGCACGTGATGGTACTGCTCCAATCACGATCAAAGTATTCATGAAAAGTCTAACCCCCAAGTTAGAGAAAAGCTGATCGCGCATGGCGAAACGTTATCTTTGGAGAAGGCTGAAGAGATTGGTCGGAGTTTTGAATTGTCGTTGGCGAATCAAGCCTTCGGTTCGCAACATCATGAAGCACAAGCTGTAGGCTGGGGAGCTCAAGATGGCGGCACAGGAATTCAAGATGGCCTGGTCAGCCGGGGAGGCCGTGACGTCATTCCACCGGGTTCGGGAAGACAAGATGGTCGCCCCCAAGATGGACGTTTCCATTCGCAGTCAGCTGCAGAGTTCCCGCGGTACAGTTCAGCCGAAAAAGTTTGCAGGCAACGCCAAGCCTCAGTTGTGCGAACGATGCGTTAATAAATGGTATATTTCAGCATTCCAAAGTTGTCCGGCCCGAAATCGGCGTTGCAACTCTTGCAACAAGTGGGGACATTTCGCCTCAATGTGTCGCAAGCCTGCACCAGTGCATCGAGTTTCTACGAGGAGAGCTACGGGATTAGCTGTGACACCGGAACCTGTACAGCATCTAACATCACGGAGATCAACTCATCTTCGAGAGCTTCCGTCTTAACAGTCAGCACTTCTTCGAGAAAGGACTTAGTCGTACACGCAGAAGTCAGCAGGGTGACCATGCAACTCTTAGTCGACACCGGAGCATCCGTGTCGTTGATGACTTCCGAAGATTTCAAGTGTCATTTCATCAAACAACGTGCCCTGTCTGAGGCTTAAGTTGACTTGTGGAATTTTTCCAAACAACGTATCGGCATCCGCGGCTCATTCCAAGTTCCTATTCAAGTGTTGCAACGGTCTTGCTCCGTCACATTCTACGTCACAGACAGAGGCACAACGCTATTGGGACTCGACGCCATCCAGCAATTAGGTATTGAGATCGACGGTGCGTCTCTTACGTGTCGACTAGCATCGGTGTGTGCAGTGCAGTGTCTCGTGAACGTGCCCCCGGGTTTCGAACATCTCTTCAACGGCGAGTTGGGTCTTGTCAAATACGTCTCGCATAGGATGCAACGGCGGCCAGGTGCGACTCCGGTTGCAACTAAGCTACGGCGATTGCCTCTTGCTCTTCGTGATCAGGTGTCCAGCGAGCTGCGACGCCTCGAGGACAATGATGTCATTGAACGTGGCGACGCCTCGGAGTGGGTTTCGCCACTCGTCGTCGTCCGGAAAAAGAACGGTGGCATCCCGCTGTGAGTGGACCTCCGGGAACCGAATAAGGGAATTATCATTGATGGGTATCCTTTGCCGCATGTTGAAGAGCTGTTGCAGATGCTTCATGGTGCTGTTTGTTTTTCTAAGCTAGACTTAGCGTCGGCTTATCAGTTGTTGCTGGAAGAGGGCAGTAGGGACGTAACTACTACCGTGACTCATGAAGGCCTGTTCAGGTTTAAGAAGGTGTGTTTTGGTCTGGTGTCGGCGCCTGGTCCAGATCAGAAGATTCACTTTTTGGGCGTTGCATCTCTACCCCAGAAGGTAGAAGAAACACTCAAACTCGGTCCAAAGTTCGCCACACACCCCAACCTTGACAAGCTGGAACTTCTGTCGCTTGTGAGGGCGGCTGCATCGAAAGCCAGCGCTGAGGATGAAGAAAGATGCATCCATGAAGGTGTGGACGTTCTGCCACCCTCTGGAATCCGGTCCTCCCGCACAAGAAACGTGGTGAGAGAATTGAGGGCGACCAACACAAAGCTACTCCTCTCAGACGAGGAAGGTGGATTCGCAGTAGCCAGCGAGTCTGAGTACAAGGCAAGAGCAGACCTAGCCATATCGGAGAACTTCCGTGAAATCGTTAGAGCAAAGCCTGACAGGAAGAAAAAGGAAGCAATCGAGATGTGTGAGAGGTGGGGACTGCCAAAGTTAGCGTCAACACTCAAGAAGAGTAAGGGTGCCACCCTTCAAGTGTTCTTCTCAGCGAAGACTCACAAAGAAGGTTGCCCTTTTCGGGCGATTGTGACAGAAAGAGGCTCCTGGCAGCGCGCCCTCGGCCGCTTTCTTCAGGCCCCCCTTGCAAGGCTCGGCGTGGATGACCCGTTCCTTGTGCGATCCTCCTGCGAAGTCTCTGACTTCTTTCTCGAGTCACAGTCAGCAAAAACTCTGGACGCGTTTTCCATCGACATCAAAGACCTGTACTACAATCTCCCACGTGGCTCAGTACTGAAGGCTGTCAGCGATGCGGTGGACCAGTTCGGCAATGTAGGAGTCCAAAGTGAGTGCGGAATCAGCACTGGTAAATTCTTAGAAGCCCTGAACTTCTATCTGGACTCCACGTATGTGGAATACAGTGGCAGCCTCTACCTGCACAAGGAAGGTGTCTGCATCCGGGTCGTCCCTTGCGCCGGTCTTAAGTGACCTCCTGCTGGCATCGTTGGACCGACAACTTCAGATGGCCTTGGAAGGGAAGAGCGTCGTGAAGACGTTCTGTTATGTCGACGACTACCTAGTTGTCTTCAAAAAGAAATGTGGGGCTGAGGCGGAGCAAGTGGGTGAGCTACTCGATGTTTTTTCCTCAGTGCTGAATCCCTTTTCACTCACCACGGAAGTGCCTGAGCGTGGAACCATACGTTTCCTGGACATGAGCCTGACTTTCTGTGGCCACCATGTATGCTGGGAGTATGCCCCCAGAAGCCAGAAGGTTTTCGTTTTCTTCTTTCCGTCCGCCCACACAAAGCTCGTTAAGCGAGGCATCGTGCGGCAGCCCTGAAAAATTCTGTGCTTCGATCATGTCACCACAGAATGTTCCAGAGTCTGCAGGCGCAGGCCGAAAGGCTTCTCATCGCAGGCTACCCGTGGACCTTGCTGCTCACTGTCGCGGAGAGTGTGTTGAAGTCGACGACATCTAAGGAAACACCTCAAACGCAGGAAACGAGGAGGTGGGCGCATCAACGTCATCCCATATGTGCACAAAGTGTCACACGGGCTCAAGAAGATAGCACAAAAGGCTGGAATAAGAACAGTGTTTCCGCACCAAACAAGCTAGGGGGAATGTGCAAAGCCGTGAATGACACGACACCAGCACTAATCATGCTACGCGCTTCGTCCCATGCCGCACCAACGTGGTCTACGAGATTCCTCTAGAGTGCGACGCTGTGTACGTTGGACAGACGGGAAGATGCATCAATGAACGCCTGCGCGAGCATGCGTATGCTCTACGTGTCGGCAGCGGGAGCCACCTTGTCTCGCATTGCAAGGCATGTGGGTGCATCCCATTTTTAGATAGAACCAAGGTTCTAAAGCGCTACACGGAATCACGCACACGCGAGATTTTCGAAGCCTACTCAATAGCGAAAAAGGAAGAAAGAAATGTGTCAGTCAGGCTTCAGTCGCACTTCTTCATAAAGAAATAGCGTATATCGACAGATAGCGTTTGTCAGGTTCTGAAAAACTCATTGTTCGCTCACAGTGCAAATCATTTCAGCGTGTTCTTTTCCTTTCCTAGGGTTGTGACGTCACTTTTTCCTCATGTATAAATTGCAGAACGCAATAAAGCACCCCCAGTTGTTAGTCAGCGCTTGTACTGTCTTTTCGTCCGTTAATCCCTGTCTCTGCTCTGTTTTTTTCCCCTGAAATGTTGGGAACGGACACCTTCGGTCCGTTAGATTTGTCGTACCACAGATGATTGTTACACTAGTCGATTACTACTCTAAGTGGCCTCAGGTTCTGGGCGCGAATTATATTTCAACTGAGGATTTCATTAAGTTGCTGGACTGGTCTTTCAGACAGGAAAGGCTCCCTGATGTTTAGTTACAGATAATGGACCCCAGTTTGTCTCCAAACAAATGCAAGAGTATCTAAAGAAGAAAGGTATCCGTCATGTGTTCTCGTCGAATTGTTGCCCACAGGCTAACGGCCAGATTGAACGGTTTACCAGGGTTATCAAAGAACATTTAAAGGTAGCTAGACTTGAAGGCAAGAATGCTTCAAAAAGCATTACACAATTTTTTTGGTCGTATAGGGTCACACCACATTCAGTGACAGGTCTTTCTCCAGCTTTTTTGCTGCATGAACGTCAGCCTCGTTCTAAACTGGATATTAGCAACTTTAGGATACGTAAAAAGGCAGAAGAATTGGAGAATTTTCTGCAGAATCGAACAATTTTTGCCCAGCAGCCTGAACACAAAATCCGGCTTCACGGCCATAACGACGAATAGCGTAAGCGGTCATGGCCGATGTTTGGTCCCGAATGGGCAACTCGCGACATGATTTCGGCTATTTGTACCTGCGTGCTTGCGAACACATTCGGTATGTTTGGCACCTCTGTTCGTGCGGGGGGCAGTCTAGGTTCAGGAGGCCTGTGGTATATCTAGAGCTTCTTTCCAATTGTATCAGCGCTCGTGGTTGACGGGTAAGAACTCTTTCTCCTGCTCACGGCGCGTGGCTAGAAGTGTCTCCTTCGTATGGCGCTCGAAACTCGCTTAAAAGTTCGCGGAACACAAGTTTAGTCGCTTGGTTGTCATGATTATGGGGATTGTCAGACGAGGCAGTCTGCCTTGGAATAATTCAAGGGCCACCGTTAGTGTGTGTTCAAAGAAAAAGCTGCCACCCTCGCTCGGGCCATACAGCAAGTGCAAGGCACAAATCCCAGGCGACAGGATCCACCCCCGAACCTGAAATGGTATTTACGCCAACCAACGCCCTCCCGGCAGATGAGTCTACGCAAACCAAAACGGCAGCACCTAAAAAGTCAACCAACTGTCCCCAAACAGACATGTCGTCGCAAATCAAGACGCCCCCTAACAAGTCCTACGCAATGTCTGTTCGGTAGAATCACAAGTCGCTGCCGCCAAAATACAACCAATGCAAGCCCACAGCTCACCCTGAGCATGCCAGCACCTCCCAGACCTCGCGACCACGGATCACCCATCTAAACAAGACATGCAGCTTCACCACTGCTGACCTCGGACAGGATCTGATACCTATGCCCTTCGCCGCTATCAAGTCAATTCTTCGTGGCCTTCCGTCTTCTGGAAGCCTCCCCGAGGTCGAAGCTGTCTTGGCTTTGGAGCGATTGGTGAACGCCTCGTACCCAACGCTGCAAAGTTAATCGGGAGGCACGTCATGAGAACTCAAGCTGCAGGACCTGACTGCCACTTCCCAATCATTACAGGAACTCTACCATTTTGCAGTGGAATGCGCGTGGCTTGCGTTCAAAGATTGCGGACTTTTGCTATCTTGTGAACAGTTACCGCTTCCCTTTCATTAACATCTCTGAATCGTGTGTGGGTGAGGAGTTTCGAATAAGTGGCTACCAAATTTTGCATTTGCGGCGAGTTAACAAACCAAGTAGACTATTTGTGGCCTTTCACGACGACATGCCATTCGTTAAAACTGCCGTCACACCACATCATACAAACGAATATGTTTGTGGCACTACTATTATCGGCCGCCAACCTTTCACTTTTATATCCGCCTACCTCGAACCAGGAGCGGTTTTCGACGCTTCACGGCTAGACAATCTTATTAGGACTACTTCGGCGCCCCACATAATTTGTGGTGATTTCAATCACATAATGTACTATGGGGGAGCACGCACACAAACGCAAGGGGGCGGAAACTGGCTGATCTGTTCATTAGCCATGGTGTTGAGCCATTGAATGACGGCAGTATAACTTACCTCAAGTCCCCGAACGTCACCAGCTGCATTGACCTGTCATGCGTTTCGTCTCAGTTTGCTGGGCGGTTTACATGGATCACTGAAATAGAAACAAGAGGAAGTGATCATTACCCAATTTTGATAACCACCCTCGACAGTTCGCAATCACAGCGCCTTGAGAAGGTGAGCTGCAGGAACTGGGACGCATTTACTAGCGCTACTAGTAGATGTGTGACAGCTCAGACTGATGACGGCGAACTCGTCGACACGATTGCATCTTGTTTGCGGGAAACGACCAGAAGCCTAAGCAAGCGCCGTGATATACCAAAAAATAATGCCGAGTATCAAAGGCTGTGCGCGATACGAAGACGAGCGGAGCGAAAGGCGTTGCGAACCAAAAGTATGGAAGACTTGCGAGCTTCCCGACGAGCGCAAAGACAGGTAAGGCGCCACCTAAACAAGCTACGTCAGCAACGTTGGAGGAGCTTCTGTGCTTCGTTGAATGCGAGACACACCTTTGAGACGCATATGGCGTGTTTTTAATGGAATGCGCAAACGCAGCCAGCAGCTACATTCATTCACTGCCCTCTCGCTGCACGAGCACGCACCCTTAAAAGAAGTCTCCGAGGAACATTGCAGACTTCTCTCAACGTCATCAACGCCTTCACCACGACTTATGCGGGTGTCTTGCTCTACGTACTCTGGAGCGTCGAAACCAGCCCTTGACCTTTCTTTTACAATTGAAGAGCTTTCTTCGGCCATCTTCGATGTGAACAAGCGCTCCACCCCAGGCCATGACGGCGTCAGCTATGAGGCCATAGCTCATTTGTCACGGCCTTCTCAGCTCCGCCTTTTGGAATTTTATAATTCAGTATGGGAAAGAGGGAAAGTGCCTCCGGAGTGGAAGTTTGTAAAAATAATACCACTTTTAAAACCTGGGAAAGCGCCAACAAGTACGCATCTTTCCGGCCTATTTCTTTGCTCAGTTGTGTTGGAAAGTTAATGGAAAAAATGATACATTCAAGGATGATCTGGTATCTTGAGAGCAGGAAAACTTTCCCTCAAGAAATGAATGGCTTCCATCAAAACAGATCTTCGATAGATAACATTATCGCTTTAGTGTCTTCTATTGACGAGTCACTCAATTCCGGCTGTACACCAACCGCCATTTTCCTGGACATCAAAGCTGGCTTCGACTCGGTCTTTCACGCAGCAATACTTGCCGCTCTTGAAGACCATGGTCTCGGAGGCAGAATATACGCATGGATAGCGAACTACTTTGATGGACGGCAGCTTTTTATGTCTACTCCAAGCGGCCCCACATCGTACTACGCTGTGGAAAAAGGTGTGCCACAAGGTGCTGTATTAAGTCCACTGCTATTCAACCTAGCCCTTATTTCACTCAAGAGTGTCCTGCCCCGTGGAGTGAAGATCCCACTTAATGCAGATGACATCTGTATCTGGTGTGCCTCATGTTCTCGACGATCTACGCAGCAGCGCCTACAGAAAGCCCTCCATAACATCTCTAGCTACCTCGCAGCCCGTGGCCTTAAGCTTTCCCCCGATAATAGTGTAGCCATGGCCTTCACACGAAAAAAGATGGATTGTTATCCCTTGATTCTAGGCGGCCGAACACTCTCATATGCACGAGTTCAGAGATTTCCGGGAATTCTTATAGATCGCAACTTGACCTGGTCACCCGAGGTTAAACGGTTACGGGCCCGCATTTCTTCGGCCACTCAGGTTTTGAAATATTTTGCGGGTTTGCGCTGGGGCAGCGATTGTCATTCCATGGTCATGCTGCACAACGGTTATGGGGATGGTGTGGTGAGGTACAGCCTCCCAGTCCTACAACGAATATTGGAAGCAAGCAAGAAGAGTCTTGAGGCAGCAAGGAACAACAATTTACCCATCTGTCTTGGGCTTCCGAAGGGATCTTTGAGCGTCGGAACCCTTGCGGAGGCACGTTGCTTGCCTTTACGTGATTAGAAAACAGGAGACTCTCCGTGTGCACCTGAGGCATCGGTTTCATTCAAGAAATCACTTTTTAAGTCGCGTATCCTCAAGCTGCTCGAGCTCTGGATTCGTCCAAGCAATTGGCAGAATACCCTTGTTAATTCCAACCCAGCCGAAACAAATAATGCCTCAAAATTTCCCTCCTTGTAACGTTACTCCTGTACAGATTCAATACCGCATCCCTGGAATTGGCAACTAAGAAGACAATGTCCCATACTGAAATACTAAATATTGTGCTAGAATACATGTATAAAATGCATTCGGCTAGAACACACATATTTACTGATGGATCGTCATCCCCGCAAAGCTCTTCATCTGGAATGTACGTGCCACTTACGGGTGAAATGTATTCATTTCGTCTGGAGCGACCAATATCATCTACAGCGGCTGAGCTATATGTCCTTAGAAGCGATTGTTTACGTCTTACGCCACCAGCCGCGTCAGTGGAGCATCTCTACAGACTCCAAGGCAGCTGTGGAAATTCTTTCAAGGAGCAGGAGGTCTTCACCTCACAATACCGCAGCCGCTGATATCTCCTACCTTCACCACCTCGCTTGCATTGCTGGACACACTATAAAATGCCAATGGATACCTGGCCACAGTGGTATTATTGGAAACCAAAAAGCCGATGAAGCGGCCCGTATGGGCCTTAACCACCGGAAATACTGCAAAGTGTACTTTACAAAACAGACGCTTCCACCATGGCCCATCGCCTTTCAGTAAGTGAAAGAAACCGGCTATGGTGCACCAACGAAACCAATACGGAAGTATTTTTGCACGCGATTGACCCTGAATTGACATCAAAACTTCCAAGAGAGCTCCCTCGTAGGCTGGAGACATTATTTAATCGCCTACGACTGAAGTCGGCCTACACCAACAGTTACCCCCTTTCGCCTCGGACTGACGACCAACTTGTACTGCGATAACTGTACTTCCATAGAAACCGTCGAACATATTTTATTAGAATGTGTGGCCTACTTGGCACCAAGATCCCGTTTTCTTGAAGATATTGAACGCCTATATCAAGGGCCGATAACTTTAAAGACCATCTTAGGACCATGGACTTGCCCCTCGAAGCAGCGTCAGGCCCTAAAAAGTTTGTTTTCATATTTGGAGGACATTGGCCACATTTCAAAATTGTTAATTCTGTGACACAACTTAAAAAATAGTCCGCCAAGCACGCCAAGCCACGCCAGTGTTTTTTGTTTGCTTTCGTTTTTTTTTTCTGCCCACCTCTCTCTAGGGCCTGTTCTCCCTACATCCCCGACCCCTAGCAGAGAAGCATGTAGGCGATCGCAAACGCCGGAAAAACTCTCTGCTTTTTCAATAAAGAGCCTTCTCTCTCTCTTTTTCATAAATGTTGATGATGCTGAAATCAAACTGTGTACACGTCAATTTGAGGTCGCAGTTTCGTGGTGTCATTGGAAAATTGGCTGCAGTTGCTGCAACAGCGCAATTGTCAGACTGGGCGGTGTCCAGGGACTATTTTGAGCGTTGATTTTTACTTGAGTTACCGCTGCCACACTGCGATGTTGATACCGCTTTTGTCTTTCCAGCTTGGTAGACCCCACTCGTGTGGTCGATCCCACCATACCGGTCAGTATTCAGGATGCATGGAGAGACTGAAACTCCCTGCCGTGCTAGTTCCACCCCACCGGTGCAAGCTGCGCCCGAAGGCGTCCCAACAGCTTGAAGCAGCTGTCGGCCCACCAGTCCGAGCATTGCGGCCAGCTTGCTTTCAAATGCCAAGGCTAACCGGCGGGGTTTAGGCGCCGCAAGGAACTGCTCGGCCACATCCGTGCCCAGCACTGGGACGAGAAGAGCCACGCGTGCCAGATCTGCGAGGCGGCTTTCAAGCTGCGCTCCCAGCTGACGGTGCACCTGAAGTTGTACGCGGGATGCCTCCTCCACAAGTGCCCCGTGTGCGGGAAGGGTTTAAGGGTGCGCTGGAGGCTGACCGACCACGTACGGGAGAGGCACGTCAGCGAGAACAAGGAGAAGGGGGCTCGCCGCATCTAGACATTTACTTTCTAGTTTTTTCCTCGTGTCTTTGTCCTCGTGTCTTTGTTGCTCCTCCTTGTGTAGCGTTCCTTCACCGGTTTCTTGTTTAAGTACACGTATACTTCCTGATGCGCCTCTTTCTATGTCGCCGTGTTTTGTGGTTCTGGAGAAAGGCAAGCGTGCACATCTAGCGTGTATCCCGTGGGCGACGAAACGGAGACTAATGCTGTAGGATGACGTTTCTCCTAATGCACAATTTTGGGTTTGCACGATTATCCGTCGGGCATTTTCGTGAGCAGAATCTTCAGAAATCTTAAATCTTGAAGTGAAGTTTTTCAAGTTAAGAAGTCTCGATCAGCGAGAAGGCTGGAATAGGTACTGAAAATGCATGCAAGAGGTACGTGACTGCCTGTGCGTAGGATGTTTATAAAAAGTTGGGACGCTGAGACATCATGTCACACAAAGTCGCTTGCAGATATTCGATATCCGTGCTTTTGCGCCTGTGTTTCTCATAGTGTATTATCGTCAACAAACTAGCACGTACGTTACCAACTTTTAAATCAGAAGGTGTTGTAATCAATAAACTAGTAGTAGGTCCCGTGTTTATTACCTGAAATGTGGAGTCCACAAAGCTGCGGGACGTGTACGACGGGAAGTTTCCATGGGAAAACTGAAACGCGTGGTGTGGCAATATGTATTGTATTTCTCGCATGCCCGGTGGTGCTAAGGGACTCTGTAGTTTGCAACGACGCAGCGCACAAGTCTGCAACAGTCTTCAACGCAACTCGTCGTCGAACTTTCCAGGGGAAGCTCGGAGATGTGCTGGGAAGCCACCTTGCAGAAAATAACCCTGCATGTCCGAAATTGCCCCGCTGCGAAAAAAATTACACATTGGCCGCCAATATCTTCTTTCACTGCCGCTGGCTTGTAGGCTGCTTCTGGTACGCAAAAAGCGAGCGAGGGCGACGTCCCGTTTCTGTCGCTGTCG
The DNA here is from genome assembly GCA_013339765.2 of Haemaphysalis longicornis. Classification (NCBI taxonomy): domain Eukaryota; kingdom Metazoa; phylum Arthropoda; class Arachnida; order Ixodida; family Ixodidae; genus Haemaphysalis; species Haemaphysalis longicornis. Next base: position 125,715,350 of record CM023452.1, on the reverse strand, counting down.
TCGCCATTGGTGTTCCTGTGTATAATTTTTTTGCTCGATGCTGCCGCCCACACTACCTGTTTGCCTATCCATTCAGTTACGTTTTTCGCGTCGCTGGTCGCTGTCGCTGCAGATAGGTAGGCCTTTATTTTTCTCTTGCAAGCGTTGCAACAAGCTCAGGCGTCTTCGACTTCTAATCTCACCACGATTGCATTTATCATCATACAATGTTAAAGGCGAAAAGACATCTGCACTCAAAGAAGGATGTTTAAAAAAACAAAAGTAGAGTAAAAGTAAAGTAAAGTAAATGAAAAGTAAAAGTAAAGTAAATACCCTAATTATACGAGGGTCCATGTCAGCTGTTCTTTATTGAAAAAAAAAATGGGAAAGCATTGCGTCTCTGATGGGCGCGGCAGTATTGTGTAAATTGACAATCTTATTGTTCATACAATTATTCTCACGTACCCAGGCAGCACAGAAAATCTGTCCCACGACCGGCCCGTCTATGGCCGCTTTCTGCATGTCCGGCCAGCATCCAGGTTCTGGCAGCCACTGTTCAACCGTTAAACAGGCAACATTTGGCTACCAGCACTTCGGTATTTCTATGGCCACCGGTGTTCCGACACGGATCGGCAGGTGCTGGCTGCCAGATATCCAGTTTACTTTCGGTGGCCGACGATCAGCAGAAGGACGGCCGACGGAAGGCCGTAGGGCATCCGTTTTTTCCTTCGGCGAACGGTGTTCAGCCGAAGAGTGGCAAGCGACCTGCCACAGAATATTCGTATTCGTGCGGCAGTTGGTGTTCGGAAGAAAACCGGCCTGAGTGCGGCTGCCATGCATTCGCTCTCTCTACGGTGAACCGAGCGTCCGGAGGCAGAATATTAATTTTCTTCGGGCAACCGGTGTAATAAAGGAGACCGACCTACTTACGGCAAAAGAATGTACATCTTTCACTTGTTTAGCTGTCGTCGGCCGGATCACGGCAAGTGAACGGCCACAGAATATTAGGCAACAAGTGCTCAGCTTGAGATCAGCCGACGTAAAGTCTCACGTTATCCGTCATTACTTCGGTAAGCGGCGTACAGCCAAACCCCGGCACGCGTCTGGGCGCCCACAACCCATGCACTTCTGGAAACTGGAGTTTTGAAAAAGCCGTTAGGGAGCCGAGCGATGCAGACGCGTTTTTCATCGGCTCGGTGTTTCTACGCTTTAAATGAACAATCTTCTTTTGTCAAGCAGTAATGAGTAGTACTAGGTGAACCAGCAAGTTGCATGGACTCACTGGGGATTACCAGTTAACCTTTTATTCCATCGGAATACCATTTATAGTAACAAGAAGACTGCCGCACCGACAGGTATGCTAAGCCTCGCCAGTCGTAGCGCTACCACGCCTCACCCGCCGGCCTCGTCGATGGAACAGTTCGACGGTATTCACCCCCTCGAGAAACGGAGAGCATTGGAGACATTGATGCGGCATAGGTGTGCGACTCGAGATGGCCTTGGTTCGCCGAAATTAACTGGCCTACAAGGGCGTCGAGGAATCGGCCACCACGCAGGAGCTCAACCGGCGCCATATCAGGGACTCCCCATGTAAGGTCCACTTATGAGACGAGCGGCCAGGCGCCCGGGCGGCGCGTGAGAACCCGCCACTCTGACGACGTAGCATTGCCAACACTGCAGAGCAGTCCACGCCAATTTGTCACGGCGCGCACGGGAGACGGATTGTCTGGCCGACCGAATACCACGGGGATAATCCCCCATTGAAAACGCAGACGGCGCCACTAGGTTCCGAAAATCGTCGGCGTGGTGCGCCCGTAATTGCCGACGTCGGGGCGTGCGCCGCGCGAGCCTCCATTGTTAACGCGCTCCTTCCGCATAGTGCACAGTCGCCGCCTTTCGCCCTCACCCCGCGGGGTCGCGCGCACTTTCTCGTGCGCAAGCGTGCCGTTGACCCAAAGATGGCGGCGCCTCATTGAATATTCGGTAGCGCGCTGAGTGACAGCTGTCTACGTGAATTTGGGCACTCCCTTACGCGTGTACGAACTCTACAGGGGCGATCGCAAAAGAGTGTGATCTCGAGGTTTTATAAGGCCGAACTTGGCCGTTAGAAATCGTTCTTGGCTGAGCACTGAGCTGGGCAGTTTCCGGCGGGACAAGGAGTCTCGACCGTTAAAGCTAGGCTGGGATTTGTGAGCCCCTAGGCTAGAGGGTAAGATCGCGTCGGAAGTTTAGGGTACAGCGCCGTACCGGGCAACTAGACGGATCTCGCGGCGAGACAGAGTCTCGGCTGTCGTTTCTCGAGCGGTTTGCGTACGGTCCGAGAATAGAAGAGTTAGACGAAGTTGAGGAGCTCGAGTGATTTGTGCGCACTCGGAGCTAGCGTCTAGCTGAAGTTTGAAGTTTTTCCTTTTATTAATCATGTACCCAGTTTTCCTACCGTAAATAGCTTTATATAAACTCTTCGTTTCACTTAATCAACCCCCAACGCCTCGAGTTCGTCAATTCGACTGCCGTCTCCAAGAACTTCAACACCATCGCCCTGCCAGCCCCCTGCCAAATCAACCGGAGCCCGGGCGATTGGGTTCCTGATCGGCACCGGACTTCGGGGAAACGAACCACAACCATCTTTACTGGCGCAGCCAACAGGGTTTGGCAGAAGAAATCACCCGGCAGGGGCGGCAAGCAGACGCAAGCCCTCCTTCATCGGCAGCTGCCGAGCTCCGCGACGAGTGGAGCGGCAGAGCCAAGCCAGCGCACGGGGCCAACGATGCGGCAGCCGACCACCGAGGGTGCGGGTGAGTGGGATTTCTTGCGCTTCATTGTGGCGGTGTAGGTTGAGTCTAAAGTTGCATGGTAGTCACGCGGAGCATGCTGGCGAACATGGCGGAAGGAGACGGAAATGGTCAGACACATGGGGCGCCACCTCAAGGAGGAACGGCGGCAGGAGGGGTGGCCTAAGAGGAGTCTGAGGCAATAATTCTTAGACGAATGGAGTTGGAGATTCAGAAGCCGGAGAGAAAGGCAGCGCGCGAAGCGGAGGAGAGAGAGAGAAGAGAGGCGCGAGAATCAAAGGAGCGTATACAAAAACTTCGGCTCGAATCTGAAGAGCGGTTGCGAAGGTATGAGTTGGAACTGGAGCGGAGACGGCAGACCCCCTTGCGCTCGGACACCCGCGAGCAGAAACAATGGGGCACAGACCCAGCTAGCTGTATAGCGACAGCGAAGTTGAATGGTTCCCCGCCAGTGTTTGGAGGTTGAACATTGCGATGACAAAGGAAGCAGCCGTGACTCCCTGCGGGAGGCCAGCATTTCCCCCGGTGTCGAACGCGTGGAGATTCACATTGGGATGAGGAGTGATGAGGTAAGCGCGTCCGCTGATAGCGTAGAGCGGTGTAATGAGGCGAAGCTTGAACATGGCGAGCAGCCTCTCAGGCAGAGTTCGGCGATGGAGCTGGAGCGCATAAGGCAGGACCCGTCGAGCGGGTGCGGTTGTGCACTGACAGCAAAGTTGAATGTGGCTGCGCGTTTTTCAATTTGAAGCCACGCGAGAACGAGATAAACGGCCGTGGCTGCGCACGGGAAGCGAGCGGCTCAGCCGGCAGCAGCTGCATGGAAAGGGAAGCGAGCACGCGGAGCATCCCAACGAGCGCGTCCGGTATAAGAGCAGAGTCAAGGGGTAGCCCCGTTGGCGCGGGTGTAGGGCCGCCAGCTGCTTTTGCACCGGACACTGCGCTAACGCACGCTGAACGTGCTGGCACGGGCAGTACCCAAATTGTAATCGGTGAACCGGAGGAGACCGGAGTCGCGCAGGAAAGTCTTGGGGCCCGCCGCGCCCCCAATTACGCTCGAAAGTTGCACGAGAAAGCGAACTCTGTGTCGGGCGTTCAGGAGCTCGCCCAGAAAAGAAAGGAGATAGAACACGAGAAAGCATGTGACGAGACGGAGCGAAAAATAGACGGAGTTGACGATCAGGCTCAGGAAAAGCAGGAGTTAAAGGCGGGTAAGGGAGCTGAGAAGGTAGACTGGGCTGAGCATGTAGAAAATGGAAGAGGGAGTGAGAGCGAACGCGAGAAGACGGCCTATGAGGAGCGCAGAACGTTTGAAGAGGTTAGGAACGATACGGAGATGTCGCGTGGATTTGGTAGTTTTGGTGGTGAGAGTGTAACCGAGGAGGCCGATGGAGAACACGAAAACGCGTGCGTGCGTGGAGACTGCGAAACCAAGAATGAGAGCTGCCAATGAGGTTGCGAAGGAGAGGGAAAAACCATGTGAGGAGGCAGCTGCAGTTGAAATAGTGGAACGAGACGCAATCGGCGATCTCGCGAAACCGGTGTCTGATATAGAGCTTCGGAGCTTTCGTGTTGGTGGCGGCCATTACCGAGATTTAGTCGGGAGCCGCGCTGGATGGGTTGACGCACTATGTTCTGCGGCCTGGCAGTTTGTCACATGTCCTAGTTCTGAGTTGTGCCAGGATGAGTGCGTGCTGGGACAGCCGAAAAACTGTCTTTGTCAGGCCGCTGCTCAGAATGCGCCTAGCGTGTACGAGCGGTTTTTGGTAATGACAGGGGCTTGTGAGGTTGTTGTTGTGGGGCAGTCTGTGCGTAAGGTAAAGAATGATCCCGAGAAGGTCGCGCTGCCAGCGAGCAGCATTGCCTTACGTTGGGGCATTGGAGAGGCATGGCCACTTGGCCTATGGGAGAGGAAGCGAAGTCGCATTTCGCGATACCACTCCGTCTTCCCCGAAGTTGTGTTCGCCTCATGGGGCTAAATTGTCTTGACTTGCTTTGACATTGCAATGCTCCACGGTCGGGGCCATTTGCACAGGGTTTGGAAATACGCGGACGCACTGTCGCGCCTTCACAATGTTGCTTGGGGCGGGGGCACCATTGAATTGCCTCCCAGCCTTAACACCGCCACGACTGACGTGAACGTTCCCGTTCAGCCGTCCTTTTTTGTTGGTGGTGTGTGTGTGCGTGTGTGTGTGCGTGTGTGTGTGCGTGTGTGTGTGCGTGTGCGCGTGCGTGTGTGCGTGGTGTGTGCGTGCGTGTGTGCGTGCGTGTGTGCGTGCGTGTGTGCGTGCGTGTGTGCGTGCGTGTGTGTGTGCGTGTGTGTGCGTGTGTGTGTGTGTGTGTGTGTGTGTGTGTGTGTGTGTGTGTGTGTGGGTGTGTGTGTGTGTGTGTGCGTGCGTGCGCGTGCGTGCGTGCCGCGGCTGTGCGCGACGAGAGGCATTGGGTGCTCGATTCGTGCACCGAATTGATGAATCCGCGCACCGAACTGAACTTTCTGTGCACCGCAAGTGAGCGACAGCACAGCCGATCATTCTTGAAGGGACGTTATCAGGCACCGCCGTCAAGGAGGACATGTGTGTGGGTGCGCATAGTGACAATGCAAGCTTGCTTAACGTTTTATTTTTGTTGATTGCAAAATTGCCCATTTTCTTTGCCAGCCCTTATTCCTTCTGTTCTTGTTGTCGAGTGCCGGAATGTGTGTGCGTGTTTGCTGTTATAGCGCGCATCAGTCTTATAGGTTGAGTTGTCTCGTTGTTCGTGACGTTTACGCACCCCGGAGACACGACCTAATTTCTTTTTACTCGCACTTAGTGTTTCTAGTTTTTTTGGTATGTTTACGGTTTGCTAGAGTATTCCGTCCCTGTTGAACGGCCAGTGAATAGCTTGTGTTTGTAGTTTAGGTGAGAGAGGGTTCGGATCAGCTGCAGAAATGGAAGGGGGCTCATTTGTGGTTATACCTAGCTCCTTCCACGTGTTTTTTTCTGTTTGTTTGTTGCGCTGTTATTGTTGAAGGAGAGATGAAACGAGTGGCCCTTTTAAATTATTTTCGGATTGACTGAACCAAGAGGTCCAGTAACCCTCTTAAAGAGGGGAGTTGTAAGGTCCACTTATGAGATCAGCGGCCAGGCGCTCGGGCGGTGCGGAGAACCCACCACTCCGTCTGACGACGTAGCACTGCCAACACTGCAGAGCAGTCCACGCCAATTTGTAACGGAGCGCACGGGAGACGGATTGTCTGGCAGACCGAATACCACGGGGATAATCCCCCATTGAACAAGCAGACGGCGCCGCCGGGTTCCGAGAATCGTCGGCGTGGTGCGCCTGGGAGGCGTAATTGCCGACGTCGGGGCGTGAGCCGCGGGAGCCACCATTGTTAGCGCGCTCCTTCCGCATAGTGCACTGTCACCGCCTTTCGCCCTCACCCCGCGGGGTCGCGCGCACTTGCTCATCCGTGAGCGTGCCGTTGACCCAAAGATGGCGGCGCCTCATTGAATATTCCGTAGCGCGTTGAGTGACAGCTGTCTACGTGAATTTGGGCACTATCTTATGCGTGTACGAACGCTACGGGGCGTTCCCGAGAGAGTGTGATCTCGAGGTGTTATAAGGCCGAACTGCGCCGTTAGAAATCGTTCTTGTCTGAGCCCTGAGCTGGGCAGTTCCCGGTGTTACAAGGAGTCTCGACCGTAAAAGCTAGGTTGGGATTTGTGAGCCCCCTAGGCTAGAGGTTAAGATCGCGTCGGTAGTTTAGGGTCTAGGGCTGTACCGGGCAACTAGACGGATCTCGTGGCGAGACAGAGTCTCGGTGGTCGTTTCTCGAGCGGGTTGTGTACGCTCCGAGAATAGGAGAGTTAGACGAAGTTGAGGAGCTCGAGTGATTTGTGCGCACACGGAGCTAGCGTCTAGCTGAAGTTTGAAGTTTTTCCTTTTATTACTCATGTACCCAGTTTTCCTGCTGTAAATAGCTGTATATAAACTCTTCGTTTCACTTAATGAACCCACAACGCCTCGAGTTCATCAATTCGACCGCCGTCTTCAAGAACTTCAACACCATCGCCCTGCCAGCCCCCTGCCAAATCAACCAGAGCCCGGGCTATTGTGTTCCTGATCGACACCGGAGTTCGGGGAAACGCACCACAACCATCTTTACTCCCCACCAAAGAAAAGCAAGGGTGCGGAAAAGCGCAAGTTACCGCCAATTCTTCTGGTAATAATTTTCGTACCAAATATATCAGAGGCTAAGCGTGTGCATTTGTAAACTCAACTTCGTGCCCTGTACTGCTTTTCGACCTGATTTTATTACTGCCTATTTACAAATAAGTGTTATCTTATATTCGCGATAACAATACAGCCTTGTCAATGACGAAGCGTGGATTTTAAATTACTTGCGGTGTGTGATGCTGAGCTCAGCTACACTTGGGATACAGATTGCTATGATTGTAGAAAGTGCGCATGAGTGACCGGAAGGCAGGTTTAAGTATATGTGTGTTCTCTGTCCAATAAAAGGTAGTGGAGAGTTTGCGCTTCTCCCGTCCTTTCTGCATGTGTTGTTTCTTCGCGCTAAGTCCGTCGCGCTAAGTCCAAGATGAACCAACTCGCCCAACTACAAGCTCTTCCAAAATGGTGGGTTTGTGCTGTTGAGAGTGCGACTGAGTTATCTGTTTGCCCTGCATGCAGTGGTCGTCTACCGGCTTCAGTACAGTTAACGTACTGTGGCTAAACTGCAATTCCCGTTGCATGGCCGAACGTTCCTCAGCTTTAGTCCGGCTGTAGTCTGACGACTGCATCTCGGCTGACCTCCGGTGGCCGTACTTCGGCCATACACGGGTGGCTTTTGAATGGCTGGAGCCCTACGACGGGAACCTGGCCGTATGAACGTAAGCCAGTCGACTTTGCGACGAGGACTGGCCATTGGATAGCCTTGGGAGTACGGCCGTGTATGGCCAAAAGGCTCATATTTGGACACGGGCCGTACATGTCAGCCGGAAAAAATACCGGATGGAAAATCACTGGCCAAAGTCCATCGGCTTGAGTTAGTCTGAACGGTCCTGTGCTGCCTGGGCAGCCTCCTGCTTGTGTGAACGCTTTTGCCGATATTATATTTCGCACTCGGTGTCTTCGGCTCTTGAAAGCATCAAGCGCGGTTAAGAAAACTCTTCCGTGGTTTGAATTGAGCCGAGTAAGGTATATTAAAACTTACTCAAAAAAATTCCCCCGTTTTTGCTGCCGCCCCTTTCCATAGGGGCGATTTCCCGTGCAAGCCGGGTGAACTTCCTAAGCGTTGTAGTCCCACAGAAGGGCCGAGTGCCCGGCCGGGGAGTCGCTTGTACGTATTTTACCGGCAGGTGCCCGGGGCCACCAAGGCACACGAATGCACATGGTGCCTTCCACAGCCACGGTGGGCGCTCAACTTCTCACCGCCTGTGGCAGGACATGCCGCCAGGCTCTTTCACCCCCGGCAATGGCGCAACGCGGCATGATGGCCGGGGGCCCCGCCAGATGGACAAGGTTCCGGGGCCCTTCGCAAGGGTACAGGCAGATAAAACCCAGCGCAGCAAGCGGTAGGAATGCTGCGGCAGCAGTGGCGTTCCAGAAATGGGACAAGAGCCAAAAAAGTTTCGCCCTTAAAATCAGAGCGACAAGGGAGGCGTGTAAAGCAGCTCCCCTTCCAAACGCTGCAAGCGCAATCATCCGCACAACGAGCGCCTTCGTTCCCCACTGCGTTGATTCGCTCTGTAGTGTTGGTACTGGCCTTCCCAGCGCTGTCACCGATGTTGTAACTCGTATCCCAGCTTGTCACCACTGTTGGAAATCATCCATCTCGACGCTGTCACTACTCTTGGGACTGGGCCCTCTCACCGCAGCCACCACTGTTGCGAGTGGCCATTGGAACGCTGTCACCGGTGTAGCCGCGTCGCCTTGCTCCGTCCTCTATCGACGCGGCGCAAAGCAGAGCGATGAAGTTCTCGAGCCGAGGAATAGTTGAAGCAACATTTATATACAGTATGTACAAGGGTAAGCAAACGTTACATGGCTCGCACAAAGGCGACAGCACCTTTTAATCGGTGCCTCCGAAAGTGCCGCCGAAGAATGCCGACGATAAGTGTCTCCGGGCGGGTTTTTATACTCCAGGAAGTCCGTTGCGGCCTCTAGAAGTTTCAATCGCTCCAATTTGGAATCTAGCTGGCCGAAGTTTGAAATCCAACGAATGGAGGTGAAGCGATTCCGTCAGCCGATCCGCCCCGACGGGGAAGGGGAAGGCGGCTGTCTTAGCAAAGCCGTTTACAAGCAAGTTTACAGGCCGTTTACAGGCCTGTCGGTGGCCGGTCGATTAACCTGATGCATGATTCGGCCAAGCTGCCGCGATGCAAAAGGGACACGCCACTCTGCGGAGGTGCAAGTTTGAGCCTGTCGGCCGTGGACAGTTTGGTCTGGTTTGGACGACACGTGAATCGGCCCCGCGGTCGGCCTGGCGCCCCGTGCAACGAATGTGGGCCGGGTGCTATGGCACAACAGTAGCCATTATGTTACAGGCTGATCTCGGTTCCTGTTTGTAGCCTTCGTTGCTGTTGATGGGGTACACTTCCCTAGAATTCGAGCCTAATCAGTGCGCAAATCATTGAATAATTGCGACCACTTGCTATCGGGACGTAACTAGCCAGTTTCCGTACCGTTCTTTTGTTTTTTATATTTCTGTTTTAGATCCTCTTTTGTTTCATTTTGAGGTTGGCATTTTAGTGTACTGGTCTGTCGTGAATATCAATGCATATTGCTGCTTGTATACGTCTGTATTCAACTTGTTTTCTGTTTCCTTTTCTGTGGGTCACTTTTGTTTCTTGAAGTTATTTATTGTCTTCTTTTTCTATATATCCCCCTTCTCTTTTACCACTTGCAATTATGATTTTTCTTGCTGCTACTCTACCGGCGCATCCTCCGTTGTGTTTGGTTATAAACCGACTGGCCAACCAGCTTACAAATTTGGCATGACCTCATGTGTGTCCATATACTGTCAGAGGAAAGCTCTACTATGGAATGTCTTGCAACGTGATTGATGCATCGCCTCAGAATTAGCTTGAGCAGCCTGGTAGCAAAAGTGGAACGTGTGACGTCATGGCACGTGACCTGCTGTGGAGAGGCGTCGTAGCTCCGCTAGATCAGCTCCTCGCCTCAGTGCTGCCACGTGACTATGCCAGGTTTTTAACGGCTGCTTCGCCGGCGATTGGTCGCCCACTCTCGCCGTAGATGATGTAGTGCCCTGCAGCGGAAGTGTACCAGGTGTGACAGCTAACTTTCATGAAATACTAGGTGCCGTGTCTTTGCAAAATCAAGCCGAACACAAATTTCGCACGTGATAACTACGTGCTAAGCGTGATCGATTTTTTTTCGCGCTCAGCAATGCGCAGGTCCTGTCGGACGTGTTCAAAACGTCCAACCTGGACTGGCCTACCATGACCTTACCAGACAACTTCGACATGCTAGACTTTTTGTTGGGCATGTTTCTCGATTACGGCCTCTCGACTCCATTCACGCTGTCCATAACACCCCACTTCAGAACGCCGTACGGCGTTCTGCCAAATATGAATATCTTGACGGCAGTCGACGCGAGAAAGGATCAGAAAAATATTGAGGCCTGCATTTCCGTTGTGGCGCCGACAGCGAGGCGAGAAGTGGTGTCCAACGTCGCGCAGCGAACCACCGATGGCTTCCAGGAGCTGTTGGTGATATTTGTAGCCCTCTATTCAGGCAAGCGCAACACACTGCAGTTTCGCGCGTTGGAGGAGCTGACCAATGGAACAGGCGAGTACGCCAAGCTGGAGGACTGGCTGCGGGTCGTCGACAAGCAGTCAGCCGAGAACCCGAAAATTTGAAAAGGACGAGCAGGTGCTAGCGTCCAACGGCTAAATGCTGGTTAAATGCTGGTTAAATGTATGCAAATTAAAGCTTAATTCATTGTCTTTGTGGAACTTAAACGCGCGAAAGAACCGACCGATATTATTTTCGGAAATTTTGAGTTTGTTATCATAAGCCTAATACCCTGTTCTCTAATATTTTGTTGATACTATTGAATTGGTTAGTTCAATAGATTGCATGTTTTTCGGAGTGGCAGAAGGGTTGTATGTTCTCGTGTTGCGTCAACAGCAGTCTTCTCAGGGCACGTACAACTCAATTCTTTGCCTTCCTGAAACCACTTCAGTTTTTTTTTTTTCACATTTGTTATCCATGCCGAAATGGACAAAAAATAAGTTAACTAACACAATGCGACATTTTGCAGGCCATAGGCCTTTTAAGGCGTGGGCCTTACTCCCCAGTGTCTCGCGGAACGCTGCGTGAGCACACGAAATCGCTGTGAGGTATGGTTGTTTGGTTGGTACCAATATATCAATGGCATGCACCCACTCGGGGGGACTGGCCAAGTCAGGTTTGGTAAAAAGGTCAGGAATTAAAACGAAGGGCAAAAAAGAACTTAGATCAATGTGAGGAACGGGATGTTAATCATTTTGAAAACCGACGAAAGCCAATACAAGTATAACACACTTCAGTCAAAATAGCTACTACACGTACGGGAAAAACGAAGTACGAGGTGTGTTTTATTTAAGGGGTCAAAGACCTGTTTTCGAAATAAAAGCTTGAAGGCCATGGCAAACAACCCCGTGGTAAAACCCAAACGTCGATTCTTCATCGAGAGTAAATTCGAAAGAGACTAGGGAAGACCCAGGCCCCGGAGGGGAACCTCAATTTATCGATTTCGCAAAGAGGGGAACCACCGGCAAGACAGCAGGAAATCTTCAATTGCCTCTTCCTCTTGATAAAAATCGCACAGGGCCAAAGCCTCTATTCGTGCGCGGTGTACGCGTAAATTCAAATTGGGGACTCGGCAGCGGAAGCTGGTCTGGGCAACCTCCCACAACCGGATGGGCTCAATTTCGGAGCAGCCAGAGACAGTGTCTGGTGAAAGCTAGCCAGCGAACTAGACCTTCGAAACCGAGATGCAACAATTTTGGCTACAGGAGGCACAGCATCACCCAGCGGTCCATTCAATACTACACCTGCCAGATAATCAGACGTTTCTTTATGGTAGATACTGATGTACCCTGGAACCCAGACCAGGCGGATTTCTTGTGCATAGGGTGGTCGAGGATAGAGAGCGTTCGTCAAAGAGGGTTAAGCATTGGTGAATATAGGCTGGAACAGACTGAAAAAGAATCCGCCAGACTGAAAGCTTTCGAATGGCCTTCAATGAGATTTCAAACGGCAAGGGCAATTTCAAGAAAATGTGGCAAAATATTATCGTGAAAGTGGGTAGGCGATTCCTAGTCAAGTGCAGATGAAAAGATACCAAGACCATCTTTTTTGTCCTGAGCAGACGCATCTGCGGCGACAACCAAGTGAGTCGGAACTTATTCTAATTGTTTTATTATAAGGCGACATATCGTCTTCGCCGGCTGTTATTTAGAATTGGAGGGGAAATATTATCAAAATGAATTTAACCATCGCATTTCATGGTGCAAATGATTGATGATTGATTGTGGGGTTTAACGCGCCGACGCAACGCTGGCGATGAGACGCGCCGTAGTGGAGGGCTCCGGATTAATTTTGACCACCTGGGGATCTTTATCGTGCGCCGAAATCTCGTACACACGGGCGTTTTTGCTTTTCGCCTCCATCAGAAAAGCGGCCGCCGCGGCCCGGAATCGAACCCGCGACCTCGTGCTCAGCAGCGCAACGCCTTAGCCACTGAGCCACCGCGGCGGGTATGGTGGAAATGGAGGAATCACGAAGATATTGATGTTTAATGGGGCTAGTAAAGACTGTACAAACACCACCTGCGGACGTTTGTACCTGTGCCATGGATGAGCGACAAAGGACGATGGGGAGTGAACGAAGACAAGTTGTCACCTTGAAATAGGACATTCCAGTACACAAAAGTATGCTTCTAATGTTAACACCTTTTCTTAGTGAATCAGACGAAGCAGGCATCCCAGTACAATACCCTATTACAGACGTATTCGGTGAACCTTAACACAAGCGCAAATTATGTCGTTCTAAAGTAATCGATGGACGTAGGTTATAAAACCGATAACTTGAAAAAAGGAATGAGCCGAATTCTAGAACAGGTCGAACGTACAGGCGGTAGAGCATTAGGGGAATGTCTCTACGCATGCCCGATTTCTTGTTGCAAAATCTTTTTAGCAGTGAAAGCGCTCTCCCCGAACCAATTCATGACACCTACTACACGGACGCCCGTTTTGTGGACCATACAACGGCTATGGCACAGTTAGCCCCTGCACAGCTCACGTACGGCATCACGTCAACATGCCCTCGCCGACAGCTGCACAGACTCAAGCCATCGCGGAAGCCATTATACTTCACCAGCATCGGACCGCCCACATTACAGTACACACAGACAGTCAGGGAGCACTACGAAGCTTCGCCTCCAATGACACTCCAACCCCTGTCCACACCACTGGCCTGACAACATACATGCACGCTCATCCCCACCTACACGTTTTTCTCGAATGAATCCCTGGCCACCAAGGCATAGAGGGTAATGAGCGAGCTCACGCACTGGCCCGCGACGCTCATTTCCCGGGCAGCCCTCAGCCGTGGCCTGATGAATACAATCCAAAAGAGGATAGAGCAATGCATCACAAAAGGCTCCGCGAACATCTCGGCAACCTCCGCACCGCAAGAATGGTACTTCCCTCCCCATCTATATTCATGTCACGAAGACACGCTTCAGATGTTAGACAGGCGCAGACGTTGTTCCTCCCCTGTGATCTTTTCCTCCACTACATTACAGAAGTCACCAGGCCGTACGCACTGTCAGGTATGCGCTGGCTATCCGGACAATGAACCTACATATGGGCGCTCTGTACGGGCGACCTCCTCTTCCACATTTGCTTGGACCAACCACTTTCCCCCTGATAATCGCTACTCGTGGTCCAGCTGGGCCGCTCCCCACGAAAACCTACGGGTAGCCCTGTGGTCGCTCTTGGCTGCCCACATTGAATCTCTTTGTGCACCTCCGCCAAGCCCGCCACCGTTGGAGGACCGTGGGACACCCCTTCCTGCGAGGACTGATAACTCCGCGGCTCGGACTTGAGCTGCCAAATAATGTTTGATCTCTCTCTCTCTGTGTCCGCTTTAGCCGCGTATATTCAATATGAGCAGGCCAATTCAGATTACCCTCATACATCACTGCAACATATTTCATGGAAGTAACCCGTGGTATTATTTTCTGTCGGTATGTCAGACAAATACAAACTCGCTCTTGCACCGGGAATGCCAAGAAGGCACACTTTCGGACATTTAAGGATTAACAGAACCGTTCTTGCCACGAATGTATGCTCGACATATACAGCCGCAGTGACTGGAACAAAGGATATTTTTTATATCTTGACGACGCAAAAAAGGCTAAGTCGTCAGCATACAACTATGCGTTCCCGTAATAACGGGCACATCGCTGCCTAACACATTACCACAGGAGACAGGATGGAGCCTTGCGGTAGGCCTCGCGATTAGTTGTAACTTGACTAGGTGACTCCGTTCTGGGCAACCAAGAGTGTTCGACCCGTTTCGGAAGAGATAATTGCACCCTTTTTTCTAAACGTATGCCGTGTTCCTTGCAATCAAAGCTATGGCCACATCCAATGTCACAAATGCTGCGAAGTCTTTCGAACAAGGAGCCAGATGAAGGCAGCTCTCTAGGTCTACGTGCGCCGACCATATCGAACAGCGCGACCTGTAGCCTACTTGCTGAGGGCTATACATGTTAGTTCTGGTTAAAAACGTCTCGATACTGCACAATAAGAGTCTCTCAATATATTTTACAAGGTTAGACGTTAAGCTTATTAGTTTTACGTTACCCAATTCATATCCTAATCCGGGGTCCTTAGGCTAGGGGATAATTTTGTACAGACTCCAATCAAAAATTCACCCGCATTTCCCCGAAGGGGAGCATGGGGAAGTGCGAATGCACGGGTGATGCTATGAGGGGGAGTACACACACACAACTACAAAGAAAGAAAGATGCATTTATTCACAGACACCTATTTGTGTTGTCGTTGTACTTGATTGCTAGAGCGGATCTCAGCTTTGAAATTTCGTGTCAGTACTCCTTTAAGCGGGTGCATTAGCCCTTCTCACGCCCGATTCCTGGTCAATCCCCCACGTGGGTATGTGCCATGCACAGACACCTATTTGTGTTGTCGTTGTACTTGATTGCTAGAGCGGATCTCAGCTTTGACATTTCGTGTCAGTACTCCTTTAAGCGGGTGCATTAGCCCTTCTCACGCCCGATTCCTTGCCAATCCCCCACGTGGGTATGTGCTATGTCAGCGGCCAGGCAGCGCGCGCCCATCTCCCCCCGTTGCCAAGGAAGACGAGGAGATTCCTGGCCAATCCCCCACGTGGGTATGTGCCATGTCAGCGGCCAGGCAGCGCGCGCCCATCTCCCCCCGTTGCCAAGGAAGACGAGGAGCGCGCGCACCCGCAGCTGTTGCTATGTGGGCAGACGGCGGTCAACGGAATTCAGGGTCGCTTGTAAAGTGCATTCGCACTTAAAAGGAATCCAGGAGACACGCACAGGGTGGTTTACAATAATTGGGAGGTCTATCGGCGACTCAGAGAGCTTCTTTATCATTGCAACTGTAATTCCATCTGGGCTTGGTGCTGCATCGGATATACGGCGCAACGCGTCATATAACGCACCCATTTGTAACCTCCACAAAGTTTGCAGTCGGGCTCAGCAAAGGGCAGCCAGGGGCCTGGGGCCTGTACAGGGTATCGAGAAGTGAAACGAGCCTGCTTGTAGAGTCTGCTTACAGAGCCTGCTGGAACCAATTGATCAGGGAGGGTTTTTAAGGCACTGACGGGCGGGCAGCTCGCTATTGACCACGAGACGTAGCACAAGCTGCTTGCGCGCCAGAGACAGGTATGTGACGATGAAGATGATGATTATTATGCCCTCGATGCTTTTGGCACATACCCTTGTGGAGTATTGGCCAGGGGAAAATCAATTATCGTAGTTGGATAGGACTTGTACGTATCTTAAAACAAAAAAATAAACAGGCTGTTCTGAATCAGCCACATATAAATCATTGTTTTACTACGCCCATCTGATTATATAGATTTTTATCAGCTCCACCTGAATTTGCTTGTTTTGTTCTATTTTTTACATTTGTCATCACCAAAGAAGAAAACAAGGCATGTCTATCTGACTAGGTTTTCAGGCGGCGCTTCAATTTAGCAGATGTTCGCTTGTATCACATGTATGATATCTCAGTTCCGTAGAGTTTGTTTAATTACTTGTATAGGGCGCGTACGTACGTTGACGGTACAAATTCTTGCAACAAACTATGATTTTACATTGGAGCTCATGCCGATGCCGTGTAGCCAAGGTAGGTGGTTATTTTGGTTATGATGATGGCCATGATTGTTATAATGATGATTATTTTTATTGTTCTAATGATGGCGATGACGATGAGTATAATGGTGACGATGACGACGAAGGCTATCGTTTCAGCGAATTTCGATGTATCTTATTTCTCCTTTGCGACCAAGCTCCACGTGCAGCTGATGCCTTCCATAGACTTTCGCCCCCTGGAATACGAGCCACGCAACACCTGCTGACGCAGCTTTTCGTAAGGCCGGGCATCAATAAGGACGTACGCGAGTGTACGCGCTGCTGTCTGTATGCCAGCTGTCAAAGGTTCACCTGCACACCACGGCCTATTCCTGCTCGTTTAGGCCAACAACTGAGCGCATCGACAAAGTAGACATTTTGGTGCCCCCTCCTTCTTCAATGGGGAACACATAACTACTAACTAGCGTCGATCGTTTCACGCGTTGGCCTGAGGCATTTCCTTTTTCCGGCATCCATAGTGAAACCACCGCCAACACATTCGTTACGAGCTGGGTTTCTCGCTATGGTGTCCCATCAATTATAACTACCGACTGCGGTTACCAGTTTGAGTTGGCACTCTTCAATATCCTGCTGACCCTTCTTGGAACTTCCCGCATCCGCACCACAGCCTAACACCCCATTGCCAACGGGCTGGTAGAGCGTTTTCAGCGCTTCCTCAACACCGCACTAAGGGCACAACGAGACGCTACCCATTGTTCCACATCCCTTCGTTTGGTTTTCCTGGGTCTTCGGGCTACTTTGAAAAAGGACATTCACTTCACGCCCGGAGAGATGGTTTTTGGTTTCCCGCAACGCCTGCCAGGAGAGATCTCCACAGATTTCGAATCATCACCCTGCCCTCATCCTACGGTCTACGTGACCAAACTGCGAGTTTGACTTCGCCCACTTGATTGATTGATTGTGGGGTTTAACGCGCCGACGCAACTCAGGCGATGAGGCGCGCCGTAGTGGAGGGCTCCGGATTAATTTTGACCACCTGGGGATCTTTATGGTGCGCCGGAATCTCGTACATACGGGCGTTTTTGCTTTTCGCCTACTTCGCCCACTTCGAGCACCTGCACCACGCTGCCAGCAGCGTGTGGATCCACATGTGCCCATCGAGCTGGCGACGTCCCTCTACGTTTTTATTCGCCGTGGCGCGCTGCGAAAACCCCTGCAGCGCCCTTAAGGCGGATCCAACCACGCCGTACATCGTCCTGAAAAATATTTTATCGTGGATTTGGACGGCAGACAGGACACCATTTCGGTTGACCGCCTCAAATCAGCCTGCATTGTAGAGTTTCTCTTCGTACAATCAGACAAATCTTCAATACTACCAGCGGCTCTGCCTCCTCAGCTGCCCCAGTCACCAGAGCCGCCAACACCCACAAGACAACCTCCAAAAGTATCCTACCGGCTACCTCTACGGCTCCACCACCAGAGAGAGAGAGAGAGAGAAAAGACTTTATAGAAAACATCCGGCGTGCGGGAGGTCCCCGGCCACGCAGGGCGCGGATACTCCCTATCTATAGACTATGGTAATGGTCCATTAGTCTTAGGCCTAGATCTCGAAGATTCGTGCCCCGGCTAGGGCGGCCTTCTGTAGCAACATCACCGAAGATGACGAAGCACCACGCTGTGCCTCCTGGCGGGAGCCGTCAGTGGATCCTAGGAACTTCGAGTGTTCGGCAAATCATCACAGTCGTTGGCCTGTCAGGTGCTACCTTCTTCTGTAAATATATGTGTTCTTCTGTGGCCCGTCGCATTAATTGAATAGTGCTGCCACAAACGTAATTGCCCTGCCTGCAAACGGGCTAATATAACTGAAATAAGACAAACCATAAAATAAGCAGCTGATAAGCTATTCGCTATTGAACAGGCAATGACCGCTGAAAGGAAAGCAAATACGCCCACTCGTAGTACGGCTTCGCTTGCTCTAACAACGCTGCACTTTTCAGCCCTAATGTCAGTCGTGGTGATTTGTGCGCACAGGGAGACGTCAGATGTATGGCACTGGTATTTCGTCGAGATCCCACTAAGCGTCCGGTCTGTTCCAAGGTTCCCTGAACATTAAACGCCATGACAGTCTTAGAAGGCTTTGTTAAGATGTCAGTGACGCTGTCCTAGTTGCACAGCTTCGGACACATTTCATGATGGGTCGTGGTCCTCAGCTCTTCTCTAACACAGTGAGAGGAACGACAAGTTCGGAGGGCGAACATCTAGCCCATGAGAAATCTTCGGAGGACTTGTGTCATCTCAGGTGTTTTCAACGTGAAAGCATTGTCGCGTCCACATTTCATTTTACGTGATTACTGCCGTGTATATCGACTTTCCGCTGCTCTACAGTACGTATGTCATATGTAGTAAAGGTTTTCAGAAGTTGCATAATTCTTGTCTGTACTACCGTGTACTTAGTATTTGTGATTTCTAACAATGGAATGTATGGGAACAGTAGTGTACTCTGATGATTATACGCACTATTCCTTTCATACCGCGATCAGTATAACTTTTCAAGCGTGGTTGCTTCGCATACCGACGCGCCATGCGTTAATAATCTGGAAAACAAGCAGTCATGAATAGAGTCATTAGCCGAAACTGGGAAATAGAAAGGCATTTTCGTACGCGGCACAATTTAGATTTCTGTGTTGTTTATCCGAGTAGGAAGAAATTTAGATATTGTATTTTTCGCGGGAAACAATATTGCCTCAGTGTAAGTAATTTATTTTCGAAGTCTTTCAGCTGATGTAGTTTAAAAGACCGCGTTTAACCGGCACAGAGACTGGCGGTGCGCCTGAAGTCGAAGCGATTTCCGCTCTGCGGCCCTCCACGAATCCCCCATTTGCTAGGACAAACCCAATGCACACCGATGACGTCACCAGGCGCACTTTAGATGATGGGTTCCCAGGCTTGTATTGAGATTTATTAAAGACGATAGTCTTTCCTGGGCTACTTAAACCCAGAAATTTTGGTCTGTCTGTATGTCTGTCTGTCTGTGACTCGATTCAGCCACCCGGCCAAAGCAAAACAATGCCTGCTTAATAGTCTTATATAGTCACAGCTAAATCTACCCGTCTATATCCGGTGTAATGTTCATACTTGTCAACATTGTTGAAGAACAACAAGACATTACGCAAATAAGAGACAACAAACCGATGCAGAAGTGATATTTGCAGTGTTCCTTTATAAAAATTCAAACATGCTTGACTTTTGCGAAATTAAATACTTCATCAACTGCAGAAAAAGAATTCACTCCGCCGCCGCCTGCTGTCGCCCGTACCACTATAGCTTCTGGCGCCATTTTAAGAAAACAACCGGCAACAGTTACGCAAGGTTCCACTAGATAGGTTCCACGTTCTGCTTGCAACGCACGTGGAGTAGAGAAACGCGGTTCTATAAACGGTGAAGTTGGGAGCCTCGATTAACGCGCGTGTTCGCCGTAAGGCAGCGTTCGCATCGAGACACCCGGGTTTGGAGCACTGGAACGCGGGAAATTTAAAAGGATTTAAGCAAACATTTGGCGTGTTTACCTTGGGAGGAGGGCGACTCAAGAGGAACAACATAAGAGGTGAGCGGTAAAGCGAAGGGAGGCATTTACTCCGCAAAAGCCGATAAAGACTATCGTCTTTTGACAGCATTTGCAACGAAAGGAGCAGATACGCGGCCAATTTTTCCCCCCACAGCACTTAGGCGCACCAAACAGTTGCTCACAATGTCGTGTTTTTGTCCTGTTAGGGCACGTTTTGTTTTCGCCTAATAATTAACGTACCAGAGCGTTCGTTATGAAACGTAACGGTCGAGTATACAGTAGTGAAGGGTGGCGTAACCCTTTGTGGAGCGGGGTGGAGGTTCATACCTTCATTGGCGAGTGAAGTAAAGAAGCCGAAGAGAATGGTGAAGTGGCAGGAAAAGTAGGATTGAAGAGGGGCAATTGAGGAGAACGAAATTGAGAGGACAGAGCTAGAGTAGAGGAGAAAAGGCTGAGGGCAAGATGATGTGGAGTGCAGTAAAGGAAAAGACAGAGGGAAAAAGTGAAAGCGTGCAGTGAGGGATCATGGAGGGGACAAGTTGGAGGGGAAGAGTATGAAAGAACTGTGTTTAAAAGAGGGGGGTGGGGTCTGAGCGAGAGGGCGTACAACAATGCCCTTCTACGGATGCTGGTTTGGGGGTTCCTGCTGCGGGGCTGGATCCACTGCTGGCAAGAATGAAGTCAATCCGAGCGCTGTTCTGCCACGGCTTCGCGATTGGTCTGCTGCTTGGAATCGAGGGGTCGTGGTTCCGCCCAAAGTTCGCTGCTGCAGCCATAGCAGCCCTAATTATAAGACGATACTTAGAAAGTTTGTTCGAGGTCAACCGCACATAGCAATTACAAAAGAAAGACAAAACAAAATCCGCGTTCGTTTTTTTTGACAAACGAACATCAGGGTACCTCTAGATGGATCGTCGTCAATCTCAAACTCCTCCTCCTTCGGTTGGAGCAGTGATAATAAACCATATTTCCAGTTGTTATGCCGTCATTACTGTTCCATGAATCATATCTAGAGAGAGAGAGAGGGAAATAAGGCGTGAGACACGTAGTGATATGGAAATTCATTGGGAACAGCAGTCGAGGAAGATCCGCTCTTAAACAGAGAAATAGAGTTCTGGAGCGTTAACACTCCCGGTGTTTCAGTTTCAAATTGCGAGAAACAACGAAGACGTTAGCACCTGCTGCAGCGGGAGAGTGGTTAATGTCAAATTTTTTAGTCGTAAGTAAACGCATAAAATAATACTAGCAAATATCTGCGAAAAACTGGCCGCGTAGCTGCTCCTTTTGTTGCAACTGTCGACGAAAGACGATAGTCGAGTGGCGCCCCTGCAACTAAACGCCTCCCCTCTCTTCACCGCTCACCTTTCACGCTGTTGCTCTCCCATCCCTATCCTTCCAAGATCACAGGCTAGAGGTTTGCTGAAGTTAATTTAAATTTACCGCATTCCACTGCTTCAAGTCGGGTGTCTTGATGCCAGCGCTCCGTACGGCGGAGGCGCGCGTGAATTCCGGCTCCCTTCTATGACGTTTACAGAACCACGTTGCCCTTCTCCGCGAGCGTTCCAAGAAGAACATGGATCCTATCTAGTGGAACCTTTCTTTGCTGTTGCGGCTTTCATATCTTAAATGCCACCAGGAGCGCCGGCAACAGCAGACGATGCTTTTCTGTCGTTGATGTATTTCATTTGCTATCGCAAAAACCAAGCATCAGTGATTTTTTAAAATAAAGGAACACTGCAAATACCACTTATGTGTCGATTTTCTGCCTTATATGGGTGTAATATCTTGTTCTTCTTCAACAATGTTGACAAGTATCAATATTGAAACCGGGCTTAGACGTTCAGGATTGGTGGTGGGTATACAAGACTATGGCGCCGCTTTTGTTTTGCAGTGGGCAATGGGCTGAATCGAGTCACAGACAAACACACAGAAAGGCAGACATGCCAACGGAACAAAATTTCGGCGTTTAAGTAGCCTAAGGAAAACCATTCTCTTTCAAATGAAAGTTCAACAGCCGAACCATTCACGTCGCGGCAGATTACACAGGGAATCTAGTTCGGATTCACGAAACAGATTCCGAGGTCACCAAAACGCTTGTTATGGGTTGCGAATGCGAAAACATGAATGTCGAGTTAAATGCCCGAGACGCTTTGCTTTCGCATTGTCAAGGGCTTTGTAATCTTATGCGTTGATGCCCTTTGCATCGCGATCTGCCTTGACGCTTTCTAATTACCTCAATCTGTTTCTTACACGATGCGCCACTGCTCGTTGTTGCTACCGGGCAATGGGATAGTGGACAACAGTAGTTAATGTCGCTGCTTTGAATGCACAGGAACGCACAGGGGCATTTATAGAGGTTGATTGATTGTAGTGTTTAACGCGACGACGCAACGCAGGCGATGAGGCGCGCGGTAGTGGAGGGCCCCGGATTTGTTTTTACCATCTGGGGATCTTTAACGTGCGCCTAAATCTCGTACACACGGGCCTTTTTGTGTTTCACCTCCATCAGAAAAGTGGCCGCCGCGGCCGGGAATCGAACCCGGGACCCCGTGCTCAGCAGCGCCACGCCTTAGCCACTGAGCCACCGCGGCGGGACATTTATAGAGGGGGTGGAGGTAAACAGCTTCGCTGTAAAATATTCTTCTTTCAGCAACCTCCGGTTTATATTACGAGCAGTTGGCTGAGTGATACAGTTCGATAACTGAAGAGAACATGTGCACTGTTCGAGCGTGATATATGTGCCCATTTACGTGTCCACTCCGAGAGGTCACTTCATAGCAGATTTAATCGCTTAAGTGCCTAATGAAGCCTTGAAATATTGAAAACTTCATAACTTTTACCTGGACAAAAGGTTCTTGCAAACCTACCTTATTCTACTACATAGTTAGCACTTGAGTACAGGTCTCAACGTAGAATACGTGTAGGTCTATATAAATGTAGGAGAAGCGTCTGCATAATATCGTATTTACCACTTCACCGCAGTCATGGTCGTTCCCCACATGATTACTAACAGGGGAAAATCGCTGCTCACTAACAAATGGGGAAAGAACAGTTATCAACTGTAAGCAAAAGTGTATCGTGCTGTTACGGTACACTCTATTTTATATTATCAGTAAAGCGGTGTGGGAACTTTAGCACCGACCATCCAAATGGTTCCGCTGGTAACACGTACCTGTCAGGTGTCTGTATAGTCGCTGTTCATGCAAGATGTGTGCCGCGTTATCTCTGCCTTCACTGCTACTTGGTGTTCACTTGGACGTTTTGCCACAGCAACTTCGCGCAGCCATCAGCCATTCAAACCACCAATACGAGCCACTTCTATAAAAAGGGACCCAGAAAAAAAATTGCCACAGGGACTGGTGGCAGGAGCCCCTTCTTCTTTCACTGGAGCGGGTTTGCGGACACGGGCTAGCGCGCGCCACGCTACGCGCCTATAAATTCTCTGAACAACTGCTGCCATAAGCGCCACCTCAAGACTTTGAAAGAAGGTTTCACTGTGACGTCATTATGATGACAACTTCGTGCTCTCCATGGCTGCGGCCCGCAACAGTCGCAGCGATCATGCGATTGAATCTGGCTCGCCAGTCGCACGTCATCAGGCTCGTACACTAAGCAAAAGGCGTTCAAAAAGAGTCCCGACCACCACGAGTCTCTTTTACGCTAGGTTACTCTTGTAGAGAGTCACACAAGCGAGTCGCGGTTTGTAGGACTCTTTTTCCGACGCCGTTCGCGGTACACTTTGTGGGAAATGGGGACTGTTACAATGGCGGAAGAAAAGAAAATAGATGCCGCTCTTATTGTGCTCCGGAGGTATGTAGTCTGGTGTTTCGTGTCCCCCGCGCGCAGGCGGCCTGTCATCGACGTGCTAGCTGGGTGGAATTTTTTTATTTCGTTGTGGGCTGCAACGGTGAGGCACCCTTACCTACGTGGACTCGCCGGTCGGTGTCGCGCAATTTTAGTGTTTTGGCGTGTGGTACGTGAGGACAGCGCGCGTCATAATTGAAGCAATACGGACGAAGCTGTGGCAATACAGCAAGTGCATCTGATAGAGAGTAAGTGAAGTATTCCCCGCGGAGAGAAATTTTTCCTCCTGAAGAAACTTTGTACGCAATCTCTCTTGGAAACCTCAAGTGTGTAGGACATGCTGGCTGAAATACTATGCGGACAGTTTCCCTTGGGGCGGCCGGCGCCGAGGCCTAAGTTATGTTACAACGGCGACCTTGAACGCGTTCACCGCCGCACGACAGAGGTGCCGTGAAAGCTTTCTTTACTTGCTCAGCTATGCCACAGCCAGTCTTCTTTCGCTGACTCGCACATATGACCCGCTGGTCGCGTTTTTTCCAGTTTAGACCATGCATTCAAAGTTCAACCGATATTCTCGCGTATAAACCTATTTTTCTTCTCCCCACTCTTACTTGCTATTCGTCACTGAAATCAGACCCCTTGTAACATCGTCACCCTCATTAACCATGACTCATTTATCAAAGAGTAAGAGTTACAGTTATTCCTCAATGTATAAATCATTTTTCAGTGTTTGTGTCATTTTTGAACCCCTCAGATTGGTTCAATGTTCAATGTTTGTGTTGTTCTGAACCTGGGTCATTTTTTGAACCCTTACATTTTAGAAATTGGATAACTGTTGTGCGCCTTTTTATGTACCCTTTTTTGTAACTATGTATTTTGACATGAGTGTGTTTGTGTTCGCCTTTATATGGGTGTTCCTGTTTTTAATGTTATCATGTGTTTTCCTTTTTCTAAGGGCTTCCTATTTATTCGAAGCCGCAGAACAGTTCACGCACGGCTCGCTTCGCGTAGTCCCTCTGGCCGTGCGCACGGGATACGCGGACCGAGGAAGCACGGTACGAGCAAAAGATGCGGCGCGGATCGACAGGGTTGGCCGCTGGTTCAAATTCAGTGGCGGCACCATACCAGCACACGAGGCCTATAGCCGTTGGGTGGCGATGGAATCGGCTCATAAAGGATATAGGAGCAGGCACTGTTGAAAGCTGGGCAGGAAGTTGGAGTTCGCAGGAAGTGCCAGGTGCAGGGGTGACCGCGGCTGAAATTTTTACCAGAGGTCCGATGGTAGCTTCCAGGTGGCACGACCAGCTTCATTGGTCCGAAATCTCCATCATCGTAGTGAACCACAAAACCATTCCGACTCCAGGTCCAGTCCCGACAGCGTAAGCGAGCTTCCTGGCGAAGCCGAGTTGGCTTCATCATGATTTTGTAATAGAAATCTTGATGATTTCTTTAGAAGTACCCTGTAGGCCATGCATTAAGTATCCGTGTTGCGTTCGCGTTGGGTGTATTCAGGGATTTTCCTCGATCAATGTCCCGGACCGAGTTCGGGAGGGTGTGAGCCTTATTTTTTGCGTGTATTTTCTGGTAGAACTTTTTGTAATATGCGTTTGTGGATTTGGGTTCTTCTTTGAGTGCGTACGTGTGGCAGTGAGTTAGTCGTCCCATGCGCACGTTTTGCCTCTGCCTCGTGTCCCACGTTAGGTGCCCGTGAGTACAAGCCCCTATTCGAGCTTAGAACTTGCTGTAAGTGTCCTCCGCACTGTTCATGTGTTCAGTGACATTGTATTAAACGCTTTGTTTGTTTGAAGGAACTTTAGGTACGCGTGAATTCTATGTGGCTCTGGCGACTTTGGCGCACGTGCACACGCAAGGGCAGACCAACCTTGCAAGATACTAGTAGATAACTGTTATCGCACATACGGTTTGTGAGAACAGGTAAAGGATTTGTGACATTATCCTTTCACATTTATTCCTGTAACCACTTTTTCAGAGATCGAATAATCGAGAACTCACATATGGCCTCAAATATAAGCCAAGGTTGTACATTAGAAAGAAGATAGTATTGATAAAGCGGTCTTCCCATCTACCTTTAAGGTAAGCTTACCAGAATTAAAAAACTATTCCTCCAATCCATGCTGTGAAGGTGGTTGGACTGCGAAGCTGTAAACGACACCCACAACAACTAGCCATGCGGCGTCCCTTGATTTCAAGCACGTTTTTCTACAAAAAGTGAAACAAGAGACTCTGCCAGCTGTTACCTGGGATTGCAGGGGTGGTGACCCGACCAGAGGAGGGGCGAGAAAAAATGTCGAGGGGGGTCTTTCGAACGACGAGGAAGAAGGCTGCACGCGCAGCAATTCTATGCTTTCCCATGATGATCCCCTTTGTAGAGGGTGGTGACATGTCATCTTACCAAAACGGACTTCCAAAAAGGACTAATATACCTACGTATTGCACTCTTGGTTTAATACTAACGCTGCTTAGGGCAGGCCAAAAATCTTATTAGGCACAAAATACTTTTTTCCTCTTACAGGTGGTAACTGTAATAGAGAATATTCCACTCTCTGCTTTTCGTCACCAGCATTCTAATCTTCCTTTCGTCCCCTCGACAGCCTTGAAAGTAATTTTCTCTGTGATACCCTTAAATCCTAGGGCTTCTGGAAGCCCAATATTCCCTTCATGTACATTTGGATTGATATCCTCACATTCTAGGACTATCTGCCCCATAGTTTCTGTTTCTTTTCCGGAGACCACGCATACCCCATCATTTTCTGAATACTTCCCCACAAAACTCCTATTTCGCAGGCAACCTGCTCTAGCCTCAAAAAGCAAAGCACTGTGCTGGGAATTATAGTAGACATTTTACTTTCTGATGTTCAATTTCTCAGCCCTGTACATCTCTAACGACGTTTTCGATTCCATTTTTTCCCTCCATTTATTCGTTTCAATCTGCCTTGCCTCTTTTTTGGTGACCTTGGCTGTTTTGGATTCTCCACTGCTTTTTATTTATTTCATCGTTAGCCTTCTAGTCTTTCTTAACAACTGCGTGTCCACGCCTTTCAAGTATACGTACCTCAAAACCTTACCTGCCCACCTTCGTTGATTCATTGCTCTCAAGCTCGTCTCAAAGCATATTTTACTCTGTGCTTCTGTAACTTAAAGGAGCCATGAAGAGAAAACAAAAGTTTGTTTTATTCGAAAGATTAGGTGTTTCATAGTACCCCAAGCGCTTTCCCGGAAGCAAATGATGCTTTATTCACTGAGAAATAAGGCAATTTAAGCCAAAATTTTAAATCTCCCGCTAAAATTGAACATTCCGTGACGTGTACAATGGCGTCATAGAGCCGGTCCATGAAACAGATACTTAGTATGTCGACTCCATATAGCACCCACACGCGGGAGTCGATCGAGACGGCGGCCATTTTAAAAATACTAGAAAAACCTAGTGCACCCGCAGCCCTAGTCATGGAATCGCCTGATCCGGAGAACAAAACTCTCGCCGAGGAGCTCGGGCTTGCATTTAACAACCTCACACCACAAAAACGCTCAATGCTTCTAAGTGCACGAGCGGCAAGAGTTGTCGGATACGCGGTGGACGGGAAAGCGACCATTCCGCGATAGCCACAACAGACGAACGCCCAGCCGTCGGCACCGCTGCCTCGTCAGCCCGTCGCGACGGACGAATATAGACTGGTACGTATGTGCCGTATTTTGATTACGGTTAATAATAGTTCAATTTCAGTAGCAGTATCACTTATGCCAGTTGGCCGGTGTCGTGTATGGAAAGCCGTTCGCGCGAGCTCTCGGCTTCGACCAGAAAGATACGAGCGTCAATGCGCGGTGTTTACAGCATTTTTTCCCCAAGGTCAGAGCGATTTGACGAAGTCGGCGACGAGCGCCAGCATGTCCCAGGAGTGAGCTAACGTAAGGGTCCCTGCCGTAACTGAACAAACTGAAGTTTTCAGTGGTTGTAAACTGGAAACGAGCTCGTAACGACAGCAGCAAGCCAACACCATTCGAAAGTTACGCGACGACTGGCACTATCTCGTCGCTTCTTGCTGTTCCTTACTCCCCTCGTTTCTATTTTTACCTTTGCTGGTTGGCGATATGACGGCCAACCTCCTGTGAAGGGATTACGATACGAAGCAAGGTCGCGGCTGTGCGTGCTGGAACGGTTCGTTGGCCCCGAAGAGCCTCGAACCCGAAAATTCGTCTGCGCGACGGCGAGATGTCGAGTTCGGCCGGCGCGCTAGTTTCGTACGCATTGGCGCACACGCTTGCGAGTTCGTTCGGACCTTCAACCGTTTACTCCACCGTTCTTTGTCATAAAAAGAATGTGCAGTATGTTTCACGGGCATTTAGCTCGCTATGCAAACTGTAAGCCCTGCCTAACATGCGTTTGCTTTTGCCGGCCTCCGCCAATCGCAGAGCATTCTCGAGTGACATCATAGGTTCTGTTGCGGAAAATGAGCCGGTGGGTCGCATGGTCATTTCCTTTTTTCCTAATATGTAGCTTATTTGAGAGAAGTTTGCGTTATAAGTGGTGTCGTTATGGTTCTAACGAGGCAATCTTTCGAATGAACCAAACTTGTGTTTTCTCTTCATGGCTCCTTTAAGACGACGCCGAGCCCATATCTCGCTGAACTGCTTCCTTGGTTGTTTTCCATGCGAGCCTAAGGTCAAATGTCCTACCCTTCTCTGGTTTACTTCAAGACGTGATAGAACATCTGATTTGAAGCAGAGTACAGCATTCGCAAACTTGAGACCCGGAACCATTACTCCTTTCCACAGTCCTCTTACTACTTCATATTTGTTATACCCCCCAGCGCTCTATGCTTCATTATAGCTGCGTTTCGCTTTCCCTTAACCTTAAGTTGCTCCTCGTGAGTTCTTAAATAGTTATCCCCTTCGCTTATCCACACTCCCAAATATTTATATTCCTTCACTCTAGCTAATTCGGCTTGCTGGTTTGACACTACGTTAGTGGTAGCGTCATTGAAAACCATTATTCCTGATTTTTCTGCAGTAAAATTTAACCCGAAGTCGGTGGCTTCCTGGCCGCTAATATTTATTAGCCGTTGCATATCGGTTTGGTTATCAGCTGAAAGAACAATATCGTCTGCGTATAACGTTCCCGGAATATGGTGATCTACCACTTCGCCTTGCAGCATATGGGTTAGGCTAAGCCCTACTTGACTTTCTTCCATTTTTTTTCTAACCCTGCCATGTAAAGCATGAACTGTATTGGGCTCAAAGGGCATCCCTGTTTGAGTCCCCGATGGATGTTGACCTGCTGGGTGCATTTCTATCTTTCCCATGTAAGATGCACTCTATTGTCTTTAGAGATTGCCATAAGCAACAGCATTAACTCGTCATCTAATCCCTGGATTTTCAGCATTCTCCACAGCCGCTCTCTGTTTACGTTATCATATGCAAGTTTAGTGTACAAGAACGTAATCCATAATGGTCTATTCGGTAGTTTCGCAATTTCGATGAATTGCGTTATCACGAACAAATTGTCATCCAGTCGCCTGTCAATCGCCTGCTGCCTCCCTCTCACTCCTGTTGCATGTGTCGCCTGAAAACACAGCCCCCCTCCTCCCGAGACGCTTAAACCAAACCACCATCTGTCGCCCCGTCTCCAAGCGCGGGCGTAGTTGAGTCGGCAAAACGAAGGGCACACCTTCCGCTTCTCTAATATGGACTAGCTTCGATTCCTAGTTGTGCCTGTAGTTTGTCTGCCTAGCCTTGTGCAGCCAGTAGCCACTTGTAGCCTGGGATGTTTGTTTTTGTAGCCTGGGAATTTATTGATGAAGCGGACACAAAAAATTTCCTTGGCTGGTTAGAGGTATACTTCTGTAAGTAAGTAAGCAAGTATTGTTGAATGAGGTGGGCTTAGCCTTGGATAGCTGCCGGCAATTGCTCCGCCTAATCGTCCCCAATACCATATCAAAACTCTCAAATTCATCACACCTCACTTAGTCCTGAAATAACAGACACACAATGTCACCACACCTCACCTAGTCCTGTGGACTGCAAGAATCCCAGTAGGAGATGAGGCACCTCTCCTCGCACAATCCAGTGGTCCATAGGAAAAATAATGTCCTCCGATGTAGCATGGGGCACTCCTAACTTCTGGAGATCACGAAAAAAGTTCGTCCACTCAGGGTTGGTTTTGGAGCAGTTCATAAAGAAGTGATTAATGTCACCAGTCACACTGCATGAGGGGCACAAAGGAGACGAAATAATGTTGATTTTATGTAGGCAAGCTGGTGTACGGGCTGAGTCGGTTCTTACTCGGTGGAGCAGACAGGCTTCTGATCTTTTCAGGCCTTTCGTCACGACTGGTTGATGTACTGGTTGCCACAGCTGCCTAAAGTTCTCGCGAACGGTCTGTTTCTGTATGCGTTGGAAATCGCACCGCGTTTGCACCGTCCTTGTGGAAGATAAGGCGTCCTTGGCTAAGCTGTCAGCATGTTCGTTTGCCACTATACCGGCGTGCGACGGGATCTACGGGAATTGCACGGTGAAGCCTTCATGCTTAAGCTGCTTTAGTGAAACTAGGCATCACTGACAAGTCTTTTCAACAGGTATACCCCGCTGCAACAGGTGAAGGGCTGACTTTGAATGGATGAATATTGTGACTTTTTGCCTTTCAAACGATCACAGTTGGCGCAACGCAGCTTCTATGCCAACACACTCACTCGCCGTAGATGTAACCAAAGGCGTCACCCTGGCATCCCACGAAATATTCAAACTGTGTATGAAAAAAGCCGCCGCGAACACCCCACTTTTTGCACCAACCGGTCCATCAGTGTATATGTGCAGATAGTCCCCGTATTCCCGTTCCAAATGCTCCAGCACCAGCGATCGTGCTTCAGCAATAGGTGTAAAACGCTTCGAGCGCATATGAGTGATGGTCAATGCACAATCAACACTCTCGTGGGACCAAGGCGGGTCCAAAGTATACCTTTTCCCAGCCCATTTGGGACACAGCGCTCCAAGAGTATTTAAGGTTGCATGAGCATGAGACTCTACCCTTAATCGTTGATGCCGCAGTAATGCTAAGCCAGCACTTGTTACTCCGAGGCGCAGCACTTGCATAAGCAAAGGTTGAGACGCTTGAAGACTAAGAGGTGTTGACTGAGCCTCATGGAGGATCTTGTTGTTTCCAGGTGTACTTCTGCGCAATAAAATCGATGTGTAAATTGGATTCTTTTCTGGGTGCCTTGATCAGTCCGTGATATAATGTAAAACGGCTCGTTCCAATCTGGCATTCAAGAGAGGGTGATACATTGCATGTGTAAATGAAAACAGAGCCACAATAATGGAAGGTTAGTGTCGTAGGGATGTGTTTCAAGCAGAAGAACCTTTGAGCACAATCAACGCGGAAAGAGTGCTGCACAGAACGAAGTTAAAAATTCAAGCTGTTCCACTCATTATTGTTTGGGTTTGGGCTAGTTGGTAGCGGTAATTTATCACTTCGTGTAGCGCCAACAAAACGACAAGGACCAAGGGGGGCGACGGGCACAAGCGCTAACTTCCAATTGAGTTTATTGAAAAAATGCGTGAATATAAAAACACTAACCAAAAGAAACAAAGATAGGAAAGAACAGAAAAAAACAGCTCATGACAAAATCTGCACACAAAAATATTTCGCACGAACACTGTGACGTCGAGCAAAAGGCAGCACGAGGCATTAACTAAGGTGGCACCCACCCCCCAATCAGATAGCCAATCTCCTTATCGGATAAGGCCACGGATGGCGCGGACACGCAACGATCACTCAGGCGTGCAATTTCGGCAGCCTCGATTAGTTCTCTTGTCTTCTGGTTGCGTGACGAGCGATAAAGGCACAACTTTCGAAGAAGGGCGTACAACCGCAATCGTGGCAATGAATGCCCAAGTGGTCCTTGACAACCTTATTAACATTGTAGTCATGCTCACGGAGTCGGTCGTTCAGGCACCGACCTGCTTGGCCGACATATATTTACGGCACTTTAGGGGAATGGCGTACACAAAGTTTCCCATGTATGGAATGAACGGCTTTTTGTGGTTTTAGTCACACATTGGCTGCTGGAGAGCTGCGCCGTCATTTATGCGGCAAAGGCTTTACAATATTCTTGGGGCGGAAAACACAACATTCACCTCGGCCTTCGCACCAATCTTTTTCAGCCTATGTGAGAGGTCGTGAAAGTAGGGAATCACAGCGAGCGGTTTCTTGACAGGGCTATACTCGGTTACAACTCAAGAACGGCACCACATCATGTAGTGTATCACTCCGCCAAAGCGCCGGACCCGTGACATCAGTGCGCGCGCGTTTGAAAGGAGTTTGCATTGAATGCGTGATATCGTCTGTCTTGTCTCACGCAGTTTGTTTGTCGTCACAGGAGTTGTTTATAAGTATATTAAGTCCAAAAAATCACGGGAACGGTTCACGTCATGTTCAAAATATTCCCAGTAATGCCCGACTAGCGCTGCAAAGGTGAAACATCCGGCTACGGTGATAAGGCACAGCGGCAACTTCCGGTGCCGTTTTGAAGTTGTCACCGAGTGTATCAGCGCCGTTACACGCCTCAAGCTGTGCGTCTCGACCGGCGTGCTTGATTGTCCTGAGTATGGCCTCAGCGAGAGAGGTGACAAGCTGTGGCGGGAACCCGGCCTGTTGAAGGCGCTGCACCTGCTGCAAGAAGCTTTCTTGGATCTTGTGGGGACAAGACCTTTGCAGCGCATTACTCAAAAACAGCTTAGCCACTCCCCGTTTCACCAAGCGAGAGTACCCCGACGGGGAGGGTAGCAACAGCTTACTGGTGCGTGGCTCGTAGCTCCAACACACATGCTCACTCGTGAAAAAGAGAAAGAGATGTTCCAAGTATAAAAACCGCAACGTGCCACCTTCAGTGAGTTCGTGTGTCTGCTCAAAGGGTTTAAGGAAGCTCTTGAAAGTCGTCAGCACGTCCATAACATGGAAGGGAAACCTTAGTTTGTCACATGATATACACAATGAAATCATCTACGCAGTGAAAGGCCCTAAACGCATGTTCTCCGTCCAGCAGTCCAGACAAGCATCGATCGGATTTGGCCAGTAACAAGTCACTGAGTATAGGTGCGATGCAGGATCCCATACACACCCCGCACTTTTGGATGTACGTGCCGTCCTCCCATACAGCGAAGATTGACTGAAGGTATATTGCCAACAGCTCCAGAAAGCCCGCTACACTGATACCCGCAGTGTTCTGGAAGGCTACCGCACCAAACCTGTCGATTCCGGTCTCGACGCACTCAATCAATTTACTGTGAGGCAGTTGGTAATACAAATCTTTTAAGTCAATAGAGAAAGCATTTAGCACGTAAGGGGGGCACTGCTTCAGGCAATGCTCATTATATCCCAAAACAGGCAGAAAAGCCTTTTCTTACCCGCCTATTGCCTTCCAAACCAGGTCACCAGACACAGGAGACTTATTCATGTCTAGGAAACAGTTTTCTCCATCTTTAGACTTCTCTGTGCAGCCTCAATGATGGTTCTCGAAAACACCGTGGCTTGTATGAACTACGTTTAGTCAGTTGTCTCTAAGGCAAGTCAGACTGATGCGAACTGAGATGCTCGGGGGAAGCTGTCAGTATAGTCTGGTATTCATCGCAAGAGATATTTTTCGTCACCTTCTTGTGGACATACCCAGTGAGGTAACAAACAACCATAACATGTGCTCCTACTTTCGGGTAACCATGATCCCCCATGTCAGCGCTTTCAGAAACTATAAAAACAATACCCTAGAGCTTTTTGTTCAACTTTGCTTCAACGGCTCCTTTGAACTTTGTGGCGGCCTTTGCCTTTACCACCAGTCTGTCATGCAGGGACACAAGAACACTGTCAGACGCTCGTTCACAAGTTCCTTTCACGGCATTCTTCATAGGGGTAAAGAGCGAGAGTAGCCTGTATATTTGGCTGTATTGGATGATTGCTGGATGGTCGTCATCTACATGAAGGAACGAAAAATGCCGAAAAATCTGTGCAAAGAAAAGGAACTCCAAGCAAAGATTCCTTCTGAAGAATAATTACATCAAACGATAAAAAGTTGTGAGCACCCCGCGAGCGGCAAGCCATCGCCTACGCGGCTGCAGTACATCGACTTCTCCCACCTGCACCCTATCGTCGCAAGGCTCCGTACCGTCGTCCCCTGTCCCCGATCCGACCACCTGCGCTGCAAAGCCCCGCCCCAAGGAAGACAGGCGTGTGGCGGACGCGCGAAAATCGCTTGCTGTGCTACCACTGCGGAGAAGCCAACCAGTTACAAATCTTCTTATTTACCGGTCATACATGGCGTACCCCAAGGAAGCGTATTGGGCCCGCTTCTATTTAATGTGTACATTAATGACATCGTGAATATTGATGCCACCGTAAAATTTGTAATTTATGCAGACGATAGTAGTATATTAATCTCTGGGCCTGCTGTTAATACCTTAGCAATGAAATGTAATGAAATATTACGCAAGCTTTCTATTTGGTCAGAAATAAATCGCATAAAAATCAATTCCAATAAAACAAAAGTTATGATATTTCGGGCAAAGAATAAACCAGTACAACTTAATCATGTCCTTGAATACGATGGAAATGAAATTTGCATTACCCATGAACACAAAATTCTAGGAATTAATTTTACTTCTCATCTGAACTGGGATTCACATGTAGTAACTATCTGTAAAAAGCTCGCTCAAGTTACCGGAGTGTTATCTCGCTGTAGACGGCTTTTGCCTGTGAAGGCGAAGATTCAAATTTACCATGCTTTGTTTATGTCGCATATTAACTATTGCAGTTTGGTATGGGCAACGACAAGCAAAACGAATATTAACAAAATTTTTATGTTTCAAAAGAAAATTGTCCGCCACATTGCTAACCTGGAATATCTCGCTTCAACCGACACAGCCTTCAAAGACCTCAATTTAGTCAAAGTAGAACACATGTACCGGTTTCGAATTTTACGCGCATTTTATTTTAGTTCCGATTCTCTTAAACATTTTTTGACGACCATAGCCTCCCTTAAGCATAGAACAAGCACGTTGTGTACGCGGAATAGTGATATCTGGTCCATACCTAAATTTCGTAATAACTATAAATTGCAGTCACTGCAGCACAACTTGCCACACAATCTTAATGAATATAAACATATAACAAATTACAACCTTAAAGAATTGAGGAATTATTTTTGTAACCTATAACCATTTTTTCTAGAGTATTTGGCTAACGATACTCTAATATATTGCACATTGCGTTCTGCGTGATGTTAAAGCGTTAATTTTGTTTGTCGCCAGTCTTTAGAGTTTGTGTAATTTCTGTTTGAGGAAATTGATGTGAAATTCCTTTTGTACTTGTATATCCTGGTATCCTTGTTTATGTAGAACTATGTATTCCTGTATATTTAGTTGCTAGTTGTCTATTTAGAAATTTTTGGTTTCATTTCTTGTGTGTTCAGTGCTCGTTGCCAATGTGCCCATTGTCAAACTCAGGGGCAAGGACCTTTGTCAAGCTGCTGTATGGCGGCTTTTTGTTCTTGCCCTAGCATTCTTGTTGTTCTCTGTTGAGAATGCTGAATAAATTGAATTGAATTGAATCTACCATCGCTGCACCTACAAGAGGCTCGGTTTGCGACGGTTTTCCGTCGATGCACCACACCCCCGACCCGGCCATCTCTCTACTGAGATCTAGGAATACCTGTCGAACAACAGCCATTGACCAGCCCGTTTCAAGAGTTCGCCGTCGCCCTACCCATACCAGTCCCCAAACTGCCGTAGCAATGCTGACTTCGCACGTGGAAGGTCCCGCAGCCAACGAGGGGGAAACTAAGAGCAGCAACTTCTGGAGGTGAACTTGCGACACGGCGGAAAAACGAAAACCCTCCAACGGTGCAACGATTCACCGAAAACCGTGATTCATGACATGCCCTCAGCCAGACGACCAGACCCAAACCTGACGTGACTCCCGAACACGACGTCAGCCACACGACGCGACGCGTACCCGACAAGTAAGATCCTGCGGCTGAAAAGACGATGAAAATGACCATGCATAGTGCCCGAGCGCCAACACGCACACGCCAACATACGACGCTCCGACGCACCCCAAACTTGAGGAAAGTGGCGTCTCACGATCAGTTGCCCATCGTCGGCTTTCACGTAGTCGCCCTTATCGACACTTCATCTTACTGCTCGGTAATAAAAGGGTCATTCGCGTATAAGTCGAAAAACGTTGCGGCAAGATGGGATGGTCCGCACATACGCACAGCAAAAGGCCATCTCGCAACGCCAAGTGGAACGTACGCATCGCGCGTCACCATAGACGGCACCACGTACCCTGCTGCATTCGTCATGTTCCCTAACTGCTCCCGCGACGTGATTCTCAGAATGGACTTCTTGAGGACAACAGCGCACTAATTAATCTGCAGACCTAGCCCTTTACTGTTTCCTTCGATCACTCCACGACGCCATAGCCGAACCCCGAATACGTAAGGATCGCCGACGATCCCGTCACCATGCCACCCCGCACAAGCTTGGTGATCACCGTCTACTATGAAGAGAATGCTGCTGCTGACATCGATGCTATCGTAGAGAGTCACTAAAGTTTGCTTCTAGACCGGGCTGTATACGTCGCAAGAGGCATTGTGTGCATTAACCAGTGAAAATGCCTCGTTTTGGTCACTAATTTCACCCAGGAGAACGAGCATCCAAACAAGGGTGCTGCAATTGCGTTCCTCAAAGAAATGCAAAAACAAGTCAACTGATCGCGGTCGCCAACATTGAACGCGCATGCGCAGAAGCTTACAAGCTTCCGCATCCTTTTGATGTGAACCCGGCGCTGCCGCAAGAAAACAGGGACGAATTATTGGATTTTCTGCGTCGCTACAGCGAGTGTTTTTTGGCGAACTCAAAATTACACCAGAGGCTCGTAGTGAAGAACCAAATGATAGCCGCAGAAGGAGCCCGACCTACCTAAGAGTCACCGTAGTGCGTATCGCCACATGTGTGGCGACACAAGTAGCGACACTAACACAAGTAGCGACTCAGTGGCGAGTGGCGACACTGAGAATGTATTCGACTTGTGTCCATCCGGACACAAGTCGATTACATGCTCAGCGACGACATTATGCAGCCATCAAAAAGTCCCTGGGCTGCTCCGGTCGTACGCGTGAAAAAGAAACACGGGACACTGAGCTTCTGCGTTGACTACTGGCGATTGAACCAAATCACCAAGAAGTACGGTGACCTTTTGTCACGAATCGACGACGCCTCGCCCACTTCTGCCCGCGAAGTACTTCTGATCGATGGATCTGAAGACAGGCTACTCGCAAATTCAAAGGGACGAGACAGGTCGAGAGAAAACTGTATTCATAACCCCGGACTGCCTACACGAGTTCTGGGTGATGCCGTTCGGGCTATGCATGGCGCCAGCAACGCTTTAGAGAGTCGTGGACACTGTGATAGCTGGCCTGACGTGGTACACCAGCCTCGTATACCTCGACGACGTTATGGTATTCGCCCGGACGTTCGTCGAACACGTTGCAAGTTTGGAGTCTGTACCAGACGCCATCCGTACGTCGGGGTGAATGCTGAAGCCTGAAAAGTGCAGCTGCGCGTACTAGGAATTCAAGTTTTTGGGTACATTGTGAACGCCGCGGGAGTCCTGCCTGACGCAGTGAAAACCTCAGCCAAAGCGAACTTTTCTGGACCGAAAGGCAAAAAGAGCGTGAGAAGATTTCTCAGACTGTGCGCATACGACGGGCGCTTCGTCGCGAACTTCGCGCGCATTGCAGAGCCACTCACACGCCTCACGAAAGATAGCACCCCTTTCAGCTAGGAAAGTGCCCAAGAGGAAGCATTCTGCGAGATGCAACAAGGTATGTAAAGCCCGCCTGTGCTCGCTCATTTCGACCAAAAAGCCGAAACAGAAATGCACACGGACGCCAGTGATATAGGCTTTGGTGCCGTCCTCGTCCAAAAGCAAAGCGGTTGGGAAAAAGTAATCGCCTATGCCAGCCTTGATCTGTCGAAGGAGGAGAAAAATTACTCTACATCTGAGAAAGAGCCCGGCCATCATATGGGCCATTTCAAAATTTCGCCTGTACGTGTATGGGAGACCGTTAAAGGTTGCGACAGACCACCATCCGCTGTGTTGGTTCGCCTATTTGAAGGCCACTCCGGCCATCTTGTGCGGTGGAGCTTGCGGCTACAGGAATTAGATGTTCCAATCGTCTATGAATCCGGCAGAATACACTCCGATGCCGACTACCTGCCTAGCGCCTCTCTCGACCTACCACCACAAGATCCTGACGAAGACGGCGCATTCTTCGGAGTCGTGACGGAAAGCGACCTAGCCGCCCACCAGCGTGCCGACCCCGAGTTACGTGCCATGATCGACTACCGAGAAGGACGCAACGTCACCGTGCTTTGAGCGTTCAAAACGAACTTACCAGCATTTAGCCTGAAAAACATCATCCTCGTACAGAGGAATTTCAGCCCCGGAACGAGAACGACATATCTTCGTTTCATCCCGACAGAACTTCGTGACGTAATTTTTGAAGCATGACGCGATGACCCGTCTTGCGGACACCTCGGCACAGCCCGCACAATTAGAAAAATCAAGGCGAAGTACTACTGGTTTCGACTTACTACCTATGCTACCCAATACGTCCGGTGCTGCTGTGACTGCCAGTGACGAAAAACGCCGCCGAATATACCCGCCGGACCTCTGCAGCCCATCGCCGTCCCACCGAGGCCCTTCTAATAGATTGAAAGTTTCCCACGTCACGATCCGAGCACAAGTGAATTATCATTGCGGCACACCATTGGACGGGCTACGCAGAGACCACCGCTCTTCCGAGGGGGACTGCACAAGAAGTGGATAAGGTCTTCATAAACCAAGTTTTGCTGCGACATGGAACCCCTAAAATCACAATCACGGACCGCGGAAGAGCCTTCACTGCAGAGCTTATGCGAGGAATCTTACGCTACTACGCTACAGCAACACGGATCACGAAATAACCACGGTGTACCACTCCCAATCGCACTAATGGAACGTCTGAACAAGACAATGGCGGATATGCTGTCAATGTACGTCGACGTTGAACATAAGAATTGGGACGAAGTGCTCTCATATGCCACGTTTGCGTACAACACAGCTATCCCGGAAACGTCGCAGATGACACTGTTCAAGCTTGTCTACGGAAGACGGCCGACGACGATGCTTGACGCCATGCTTCCGCGTGTAGAAGACGACGACCTCAACCCCGACGTCCAAGAACACCTTCAGCGTGCGGAGGAGGCCCGCCAGCTCACTCGAGTTCGTACAACAGACGATCAGCTGGTTGATACTGGTCGCTACAACCTCTCACACCGAGACGCCGAGTACCACCCAGGGAAGTGTGCGCGGGTTTGGACTCCTTAGCGACGATGCGGACTCAGCCAGAAGCTTCTGAGACAATATTTCGGACCCTACCGGATTTTACAACGTGTTGGCCAACTTACCCATGAGGTCATCCCCGATGGTGATTCCGGAACATCAAGGTGACGCACGAGGCTTGAAGTCGTCCACGTGGTTCGCCTGAAACCTTACTACGCTAGATGACGAAATTTTTTGTTGTTTGTTCAGACTGTCTCTATTCGATGCACTTTAGACGGAGGGGGGGGGGGAGAATGGAGTGATAATTCCGCGAACTGTGCATTGGGTTTGTTTATGATTTATTTTTGGCCACCGGCTGTACCGGGCTGTGTTATCTGTGTTATCCAAGTGAAGCCGTGTTGTATTCTTTATTTTTATGCCTCATGTGTTATTGCTTTTGATATCGAGAGCATTTGGTCAACAGCCTAGAATAATTAACTTTGATCTACAGTGTTCTGGATGAAATCCATGGTTCGAGAAACACTCGCGCCCAAAGATAAATTGCTGCAGAGCAGACGCCGCGGCATTCGATTCGCCGACACCCTCCTGCGCACGTCACTTTGTTGACTGCTGCTTCGCTGGCAGTGTATTTTGAGTTGTTAGGGGAGCACAAGTTCGGTCCAATAAACTTGCTTTTCCTTCAAGCCAACTGCGTCATCTCTGGCGTTGTGACAACATTTTCAAGAGGCCATGCATTCTATTCGACGTGTGCCGATAGTTTTAGTAGAAAACACGCTACAAACAAACATTTATTCACGCAAAATCCCCACATGTGGGGACACGGCAACACCACCGTGAAAAAATAGCTGCAATAAAACCGGATTTTTGGTCATCAACCTGCACAAAAAAGCGAAGTGTCAGGTGACATAGCCAAGGCGGGGTTGCGTGTCCACTGAAGAGGGCAGTCCAATGTCCATCCTTTATAGCTGCAAGCCAGAATGTCATGTGGTCTTTTGGTGACGTCAACGGGCTGGAAATAGCTGCGCCGCACGATGTATCCACGTGTGGTAGATACGGAGCTTTCGTGGTCCATGTGGATCCATGGAAAACGTCGTCAGAGACCAGCACCAAAGGCATGTAGAACGCATGTCCTTGATAGATGTAAGCGTTGCTCCCAGAGGCCTCAGCAAAAGAAAGAATTTCAAAAAGCCTTTGCACAAAAAGCGGAGTGTCAGGCCACATATACAAACATGGAGGGGTTGCCACGTCCACCGTAACTGTTGCCGCTTGACTTCTTAAAATTCCGCCAGGAGCTATAGTTGCGCTGGCGACAGAAAAGCGACAGAGTGCATTTTTTGCTGCAGTGGATATATTATTTTATTTCAGAAAGAATGAAGCCTGAATAAATTTTTAACAGAAATTGGTTCATTCCGCGGAACAACAATACCGTACTGACGTCGTATCCGTGATGCAAATGACATCGCCAGAAAAAGTGCAACTGACCTGGCGCTCTAGGCTTCGAGCACACGGTCGCATTGGCCGGAACGGGATGTGTGAGACGCTGTGCCACCAGGGTTATGAGTCACGCCTGTTTAGTTCTCGAACGCGCCTTAAGATTATTTGTTCAGTAGGTGTTATCCTCTAGGAGACGTGAAGCGAAGTAGTGCGTTGTGACGGTAATGAGCGCCTATAGTTGGCGCTACTGTTGTGTGACACGCACTCTGCCTTTTGCCTTCTACAAGCTGAGCCCCTCGCAACTCAACCGTCTACCGTACCTGCCAGGGAGCACGACTAAAGTGGTCGTATCTGTGCCGAAGCTATTCGCCAGCAGGACTTTGTTCTCCAAGCACACCCACAAAACTGCTGCCTACCCGCAAATTATGCTTATTTCGCTATAGCGGACCGGGACTTCACAAAATGATTAGCTGAAAACCAGTTCGTTTTCGTTCGCACAGTGTGCACGCGCCTGTGGTGTCAGTGAGATTTAAGCAATGCTCCGGCGGGTGTAATCCAGTGCCTAATGTTGATTGGTTGTAGGGTTTAACGCGCCAACGCAACGCAGACGATGAGGCACGCCGTAGTGGATGGCTCCGGATTAATTTTGACCACCTGGGGATATTAAACGTGTGCCGCAATCTCGTACACACGGGCGTTTTTGCTTTTCGCCTCCATCATAAAAGCGGCCGCCGCGGCCGGGAACCCAGCCCGCGACCTCGTGCTCAGCAGCGCAACGCCTTAGCCACTGAGCCACTGCGGCGGGTAGCCGATGGATCATCCAATGCTGTAATATTTACCCCCCCACCCTCCCGCCTCCTTCCTTCACGCACCCATGATGCTGCTTCCATTTCTCTAATGTTTTTTTCTGCTATCTTATCTCATTTTCCAGTGAAGGGAATCCAGTATTATTATTTTGTTTCTTCGCTGTAACATCAGGCAGTTGCAGTGCTAAACCAACATGTAAATGTCCGGGTGTGCATACTTACTTGCTCAGCGCAACACGTCACCAAGGTCTACACTATACCGTTTTAATTCCAACGCTGTAAAACTCGTTTAATCGAGGTGGCAAATAAAAGGCAAGTTAAAACGCCGAAAAAGAATTCCCGCCCTGCCAAAGCAAGCACTTAGCCATGCCTGTCGCAATTAACGAACACCCAAACATGCCTTCGTAACACGCGTGGCCTTGCGCCTATTTTCCAGCTAAACTCAGAGACAGTAACTGAAGCAAAAACATGCGTAGTTTGCACGCATTCTCACAGGTGTAAATGAAGAGCACAACAAGGTAGGCCTGTGGCCGATTCAGAAGTAGCCGGTGAGCAAACGTCGAGGATGGCTGTCGCAACCCGCCGGGGTGGCTCAGTGGCTAAAGCGTTGCGCTGCTGAGCACGAGGTCGGGGGTTCAATTCCCGACCGCGGCGGCCGCTTTTCTGATGAAGGCGAAAAGCAAAAACGCCCGTGTGCACGAGATTTCGGCGCACGTTAAAGATCCCCCGGTGGTCAAAATTAATCCGGAGCCCACTACGGCACGCCTGATCGCCTGCGTTGCGTCGGCGCGTTAAACCCTACAATCAATCGAGGAAGGCTGTCGCAGCCTCCTTTTTGAGACAGTTGCCCCCAGAGGCCACCTTTGTCCCTGTATGAATATTGAGCCGGAGTTTCATGACTAAAATAGTATTGAACTACTCGCCACGGCTTTACACAGAAGAATGAATCCGTTAAACATTTTGATGACAGGTCCCAGAAGGGCTCAATATCCTAAACAGTGCTATATTCTGACTGCCTTATGGAATATTATTTAGCTTCGTCGCTTTCGAACTTTCTTTCAGATACTGACGATATCATATTCCTGAAATGGGACAAACGAAGACAGGCCCACTGAGCATAAATGTTTTTTGACTTGCTGGTGCAACTAAAGACGACGCTCTGCCACGGGGAAAAAGATTTTTATCTTTCTGTTGTGTGGGAAATTGTTTCTAAAATAACCTGAAAACAGGAAGATTCCCCTTTAACTATAAGGTGTGTACTTCTATTTCACCGTTACAGCTATGTGTGAGTGCATTTTAGTTGAGCTTATTTACTCTATAAAAACAACACCACAATTTTAACGCAAGGGTCACTCTTCATTGCACCCAGAAAAGAGAAATAGAATTGCGAAAGTAACGCGAGAGGTGACTTTGAGCAAAGAAAGAAGTAAAGGACCCCGCAAGTACTCACACGAGACCAGGAGAAGCATGGAAAAGGATATTTATTTTTGTAACACTGAATAAAGGCCATCCTGTGACGCTATCAACTTCGTTCGCGGGACGCTGATTTGCGGAGCCACCTCGCTTGATTTGAGCTGTATCAGTTAAACTCTGACAGCCATGAGGCGGTTGTACTGTTCTGTGACGAAATTAGCACGTGGAAGCTGTGGCGAGGCCCACAGAAACCTTTCAGGCCGGGTTTGCTTGTAAAGGCGTTCCTGTTTGAGCCGCCATCCGCGTGTGGGCGATTAGTTTACGTCAGGAGTTCGGCAGCAGCTGAATAGCCGATTTCTTCTGCCGTTGAAATAGCGCGTCTGTTGAAACTGGCGTCGCACTGAGTGTCACACGTTGCCATTGCCAGGGGAGCCGAAGACGAGTCCTAACACTCGAAGGCAATGAGAACCACCGAGGCCTGTGTACGTCGTCAACGCCGTCATTGCCAACGTAGGAAAAAAGAAAAAAAAACGAAGACTGCTGGTTTTGGATTATAGTGAATCGAAATGGCTCTGGCCTACGTTGGCAGCATAGACTGGAAAATGGCCAGAACTGTACCGTGCATGAGAATTAGGTGCATAATTTCACTGTTTTAGGGAGCTTGAATTTTGTTGTGATGTCGAAACCTGAGGGTCGACATCAGGTAGCAAAAATTACAAAAAAACTTGCGCTACAATCGAGTAAATACGGTAATCGGGATCTATTTGTTTGCGGATGTTGCCACAGGAGACAAATATCGGCCTCGAGGACATACCGTTGCGCCACCTACGAGTGACGTCACTTGTATGACGACGAATCGTGTTGCCGTATGCTACAACACATTTCCCGTGCGTATGCGGAAATGTGTTTTTTTGTTGTGGCCACCGTCTCTCTCGCTCCTTGTAGATTTGATGCAATTACCAAGAAGGTCTGTAAATCAAATATTTCGGGCAAGCAGTCAGCGACTCGCTTGTTCGCGGCGACACTGCCGCGTTTAGGTAGTTGCTACCATCGCGACCAAACCCGCCGCGGTGGCTCAGTGGCTAAGGCGTTGCGCTGCTGAGCACGAGTTCGCGGATTCGATTCCCGGCCACGGCGGCCGCTTTTCTGATGGAGGCGAAAAGACAAACGCCCGTGTGTACGAGATTTCGGAGCACGGTAAAGATCCCCAGGTGGTCGAACTTAATCCGGAGCCCTCCACTATGGCGCGCCTCGTCGCCTGCGTTGAGTCGGCGCGTAAACCCTACAATAAAAAAAAACCCATCGCGACCCACAGCTCTTACATACGCAGCCAGCTAACGCCAAGGACGATGCAACTGATGCTGACAAAAGTACGCTGTAAATTCAATATGAAACACTTGTGACGGGAAATGTGTGTGCAAGCAAACACCTTGTAACAACGACGGTAACACGTCGCTCACTTATGGTCTCACCGCGCGAACTGCTCGTATTGCCTGGTAAATGAATGACGCGAGAACGGTGATGAGATTGCTTCGCCGCACATGCTTAAAAGTATTGTTATGATCTGCAGTTTGGCTAAATCAGTGCCTATTTCTCCTACGATGTTTTATAGTCATGCCCGGATTTGATTAACGATCACTGCCGTAGCCTGTACTCTGCACGGCTGATGTTTACTTTTCAGGACTTGTCCCTGTATGAACGGTATGAACGCGAGTTGTTTACGCATTCGTGTGGGTTCGGACAAGGCTATATTTAGTTTTCATTAGGTGCTCGTCGTGGTAATTTATAATTGCAGCATGTTTTGTATGGTTACAGTAAGCCGGCATTTCTCAAGCATCAATTTCGAAACTCACGACTGCTCAAAGAAGGCGAGGCTGCGTACGACGCGAAACACGTCGTTAATGATTTCGGGTAA
Source organism: Haemaphysalis longicornis (assembly GCA_013339765.2). Classification (NCBI taxonomy): domain Eukaryota; kingdom Metazoa; phylum Arthropoda; class Arachnida; order Ixodida; family Ixodidae; genus Haemaphysalis; species Haemaphysalis longicornis. The sequence continues at coordinate 125,670,894 of CM023452.1, read as the reverse complement.
TGGGGATAGTTATAATAGAAAAACCGAGCTTTGGGGGCCCCCAAGATGTTAGAGGAACCCGAATGCAACACGCGCGTGCGTGACGGGAGGGCCTTCGCCAACAGCTCGCAGCCGGCTTCGGATGCACGTAATCGGATGTTGGGAACTTTTGGCTTGGCGTCCAGGCAGATATTTTATCGCTGTTAGTGTTGCGAGTGACAGTCCCTAACAGAATGTTTCCCCGTGCTGGGAACTCTGTAAGCGCGGTGATTTCAGTTGAAGCGATCGACAATCAAAATACCTGCACGGCCTCTCGGCCGCTCGGCGCACCATGCGTGAACGGGCCGGCGCTGCCGGGACCGACCTCCGCGGCCGGTCGGCGTAAATCGCGGCAGATATTTGAGCATCACTTTGAAAACCACATCTGATGACACTACCTATCACAATTTTTCGTCACACTAACATCCACTTTCACCAATCTGGAACTTCTTTTCGACGACGAGTGTGATTTTAAAAAGCGGCGACAAGTTGTTGCTGCCGCGACCTGCGCCGGTTCGAGCCGCACCGTCGGCTGTGCGGGTAGGCATGGCGGGTGCGTGTGCTTCTGCGAGGAGTTAACGCTTCACGATTTCCTGCTTTATACATTTATTGCAAACAAGGGAAATCTAGAAACTTCACTGGGCGATCGTCGTAGTCCACATTGTTGATCGGGAAAACAAGCCGCTGCTTACGCTTCGGTCGCATGCGTAATAAACCACCACGCTCATGGTGTTTGTGGATAATCTACCACAGTTGATACGGTTATACCGTGACCATTAGGTCGAACTGCGCTTGACGCACTGAGAATTATCTTAAAACGAAGGAAATTAACATGAAAATACTTTTAGAACGCGCTTCCTAAGCGAAGTGTCACGCCCTGCAAGCCAACTACGCAGCAAGATAGGAACGGTGATCCTACAACTGACGTCAAAACGATCGCAGCGCCGGCCTCTCCAGTGGTGGGCCTCGCGGCCAATATAAAGCTAAATATTATTACCCTCCTGTGCGAAACAATGTAACACATAAAAAAAAGATTACTGTGACGTTGGTGCCTGGTTTATTCTGAGACTTTTCAGGTTTCGAGGGCTTAGAAAAGAATTTTTTTACGCACATCTGTGCAGAGCGTATCCAAAGCGAAACTCTTTGTGCAGCTCCTGAATTTCCGATTAGCTGGACACGTTAGCAGTCCGTGCACGGGCCCTTCTCCTTCGATGTTTCCTTCGTGACAGCTGCCTGCATCATGAGCTAAAATTAGAAACATTTAAAGTGGCTAGGATCCGGTAGATCGTCTCCGGAGAAACATCCAACGCAGGCGAACAATTTCCAGCAGAACAAGTTTAATATACATGACAGACGCTCCGGGGCCTCCATATTTTGATAGAAAACAGCGTATATTGCCCCTGAAGAAATTTTTTATTCGTTGCCCTATTTTGTAGAGGAGAAGACGACTTAAGTGGTCGTGGTAAGCTTGGTCTTTGTAAACTGGCTCCGCCCCATTGCATGTTTCGCAGTGAACCCATCACTATCTATGCAGGGAGCACACTTACAGGGACAGTTTATAATCCCCTCTAGCGCCTCTCTTTTTCTAGTCGTGCACACTCGTTGGTGAACTCGGCCTCTCTTTTCCCCTGACACATTGTCACGACCACGGCTGCTCGACCAGATTTCACGATACCCGTGTTGCAAGAACGTATAAGGGTCAGCGTGAGCGTGAGATCTATGAAGCCTACCTCATTCACAAGGCAGGCGGCGATTGTGTGTGTAAACCGTCCATTGAATTACTAAACAAGGAAATCCGCTATCTGGATTCCTGAGAAAGTTTGAATGTTCAGGATGTTTTCCTTGCCTCGCGCCTCTGGCCACGTCTCATATCAGCGTTGCTACCATTTAATCAATGCACGTGTATCAATCTTGTACTTGTGTGTAATGTTCGATGCACTTCTTTTTTTTTTAGTGCTCTTTTTCGTGCTTCCTTCTTTTTTAACGGGTTTCCTCTCGCCTTCTTTTCTGGATATATTTCGCAAGCCGCGCATTAAACGAACCCGTTGTTAGTCAGCGCCTTGTGTCGTCGTTTCCTTGTCCCATCTTTTTCGCTGTTTCGAATTGCAATTTCCCCTGATATTGCGCAATGCGGAAAGCTCTTAGGTGGCACGTGTGCCGCGCACCAGCGACGTCGTTGTCTCTCCCACGAATCGTGTGTGTCCTTTGTCTCCGGTGGTCGTGGTTGCGGTTGTTGTGTGGGATCGGGTTGGGTAAGCCTGGCTGGATATGCTGGCGATTGCTCCGCCCAAGATCCTCCTAATTAGTCTATGTCAGGGTCCCTTCACCACGAGTTCTCGAGTTCTGCATCCTGATGAAAGCTTATTAGAAGGCGCGACACGTGCCTGTGCAGTATCCAATGACCCCTTGGGAAGACGATATGTGATCCAGGGTATTGTATGGGGCGGCCAACTTTCGAACTGCTGAATGCATTGCAGTCCGCTTGGCATCATGCTTTGGGCAACACATTACATAGTGGTGCACATCCCCTACCACTGCACATGACGAACACAGAGGCGATCGCATGAGGCTTGCCTTGAATAGCATTGCTGGGGTCTTCTCTGAGCCCGTTCTGATACGGTACAGTATTACTGCCTCCGATCTCTTTGTCTGTGACGTGCAGGTCTCTCCACTGTCGTTATAACTCAACATAGCTAAATCACCCAACAAACTGAAACCGCCCCACAGCGAGACCTACCAACGCGCCAGATTCACTGAATTTTCCTGTTCATTGGGTGGAAGGAATGTGAATTTTTCATCGACTCACTTTTTTTTTGTTTATTGATTTAATCACAGATGGAGCACACGTGCTCATAAGTCTTCCGTGCCTCCCCATCACCATTCAAAGCTCCTTCCAGACACTTCATCGTCGGATGTTGGCAAATTCTCAGAATACGGGCATCATTCTCTATTTAACTACTTTCCCCGTGTTCCTTTCTTGCCGATCCTCAAGATTTTCGATTCATGATTTTATCAATGTTTGTTAAACGCCTGCATGGTCTTTACTAAAACTCTTTTATAACAACATTGGCTACGCTGCACAATTCTTCCATGGCATTTCGTTTTATGTCGTTGTTTTGTGCAGGTTTTTCGGAGATTTCGCCACAATTTCTTTGAGTAATCTGGTCAAGTGAAGTGAATGCCTATTTCGTTGCTTTTTAGGAACCTAAATGTCGCAAGAAACAGACCGAGATTTCTATCAGAAATTGTCTGTTTGTGATCAGAAACCTAATGCCCGGTTTTCTTATATTTTGTTGAAATTATTGTATGTGTTAATTAAAGAAATTGATTTTTTCGCAGAGGGGCAGAAGGTTGGTATTTTCTTGTGTTGTGTCTACAACGTACTTCTGAGTGCACGTAACAGCCAATGCCTTGCCTTCCTGAAACCATTTCAGTTTTTTTTTACATTTTTTATCCATGCTTACATGCGGAAAAATCCCCAAATTTGACATGTTGCAGACGAAAGCCATTTTGAGGCGTGAACCTTATGATGATTATCACAATTGTAATGATGAATAATATTGTAGTTGTTATAATGATGGCGGTGACGATGTAGACGATGGTGATGAAGATGACGGAGACAATGGTTTCAGCGGATTTCGATCTACCTTAATTTTACTTGGTCACGAAGCTGCACGTGCGGATACAGAATGGCACAATATAGGAGGCGTAACTATTGCTGTCGCGGGTGTTTGAAGGTCCGTGGTTAAAGTGGGCACAGCTCGAAGAATGAAGGCAGCGGTGGAGCTGTCACGCGGAATAATGGACGTAATTGTGCCGCCTACAAACGGGCTACATAGGCGGAACCAGACAAACCGCAAAATAAGCCTCTAGATATTTTAAATCTTGTGAATAGACAATGACCGCAGAAATGAAAGCAAGTACACCGGCTTGACGAACGGGTTCAGTTTATATAACGGTGTGGAATTTTCAGGGCTAATTCAAGTCGTGCTGATTCGTGCGTACAGGGCAACAGGCGCTGAGCGTCCACTATGTTTCAAGGTGCCCCGAAAATTTTTCGCCGTGACAGTCTTAGAAAAAAGCCGGCGACGTTGTCCTAGTTGCACAGTTTCGGACATATTCCTTGATGTGTCGTAGTCCTCAACTCTTCACTAACACTGTAAGCGGAAGGAGGATTTCGGAGGCCGAACATATGGTCGTGAATGATATATTCAGAGGACTTGAGTTTGTTCAGGTGTTTCGACCTGAAAGTATTGTTCCACAAATATTTATTTTGCGTGATTATTGCCTAGTGTATTGACTTGCGTTTGCTCTGGACAGCGTTTGTCAAACATATCAACGGTTTCTAGAACTTTCTCAAGTATTATCGGTACATTCATGTAATTTTGTATTTGTGATTTCTAATAACCGAATAATTTTTATCCGCAGAAGTTTTACATTGGTAATTCTATATTCTTGTAACAGAAAGCTTGTACGGGACAAAAGTGTGCTTTGCTGATTATACACACTGTCCCTTCTTGTGTTGCGAGCAGTATTATTTTTCAAGCGTGGTGGTTACACATACCAACGCACCGTGGAAACAAACAGTAATGAATACACATGTAACTGAAAATGAAAAAAAAAGCGTTTTGAAACGGTTACAGGGCAACGGGCACTACAATTTATATTTCTGTGTTGTTTATCCGAGAAGACAGAAATTTCGAGATGGTATTACTCGGGGGAAACCATGTTGCCTTAGCTTAAAGGCTTTATTGTGCAAGCCTTTCAGACGACGACGTTTAAGAGACCGCATTCCTGGAATAGGCAAAAAATATCACATGTTGCCTGCGGTCTTACGACAACTTTCATTATTTTATATATGTGAAAGAACGGGGAGGCACCGCATGTCTTCGTTGACGGCTCGGTCAGGGCGTCTTCGTCGAAAGCGGCAGTGGTGATGCCTGGAAAGGAACCCATCCAAAGTTTCAAGTTTGCTGGCAGGACGTTGTCTACTCCAGCGTGACAGTCAGTTTACGCGAAGCGTTCTGCACCTTTCATTGAGAAAAGTCACAGCAGTGGAATATTTTTTGACTGCAAACCAGTGCTGCAGGTACTAATGTGCCCAATGATCAGCTGACCACTGATGTCACTACATTGTTTAAAGTGTTGATTGGAAGGGCCACACGGTGGGGCTTCAGAGTATATTAAGTCAGTGTGGCATAGCTGGAAATGAGTTGTCGGATGCAGAAGCGCAGTAGGCAAAGCACAATAGAACTCTGTTTGATAGACCGATAACAAGGCAAGATGCCTCACCTTTACACTACCCAGCACGTAAACAAGCTGTGCCTTGCATTCACCTGACCCGCAAATCCACACGCACGATCTTCACAGCCTGGATCTAGAGCAAACGTTCTGGCACACTCATGCTCTACGAGTTCGCAGAAGATTATAGTCTACGTTAGTATAATATTGTTGAAATGAACCTGTATGCCTGAAATTTACATTCTTTATAATTATTTGGAAGTTTGGCCAGCCCCCTTTCCAAGGTTGGCTACGTGTTGTGGGCAATTATACATAAATGTCTTCAAATACATGTCTTACTAGCTATTCAGCACTGACTGCTGTTACTTGTCACCTGGTTTCTAGATTAAATTGCTTCCACTTTTGAAGTGCTGCATACTGCATGAAGTCTCATATGTGAAGTGCCAAGCTGACCACACACTCTCGCAGAAGCACACGAAGCACAGCTCTAAACAAGAAATGTCGCATCGAAAACAAGAAGCAGTAAGTAACAGCAAACAAGTCCTGATCAGCACAAGCGCCCTGGACGCTAAGGCAACCACAGTAGCGTCATCGAATTGTGCCATACAGCACGGCTGTACAGGCCTTCTGCAAATAAACTATCACAGAAACAATTCAAAAATTAAACTAAATAAAATGACAGTCTCCCATCCTATCTGTAAGAACCTGCAGCTGGGTAGTAACAACGCTTTCAAAGTACACATAAAACAAAAAAGAGTTGAGGCGAAACAGTTTATATTGACTTCGAAATTATGTAATATGCTTTCACAACACAACCACTTTAATTTTCATTCCTATCTGCCCTGGCCCAAATGGTACACATTGTACAATTACAAGAATAGTACAAATATTCATGACTCTAAATAAGTCACACAGCAGAAAGGTTGTCAAAAAATAGGAATAAAAGCAAACCTGTAAACCCAGGCTACAAGCACAAGATAGTTATGCAACTTGAAATATCGCACATTAACATAATTGGGTGAAAAACAACGCAAGAAAATTGTGCAAACAAAGAAATGATTGAATGGTGGTTATAAAAACACAGCAAATTTACGAAACTAATAGTTCACATGTAGTGAAAAATTTGTGGAACAATAACACAACATCACTTAGGAAACACAGAAGTGGTGTTGAGTGGTGGTAGTGAGTGCCATACAAATTTAAGCTACTTTAAACAAACCAACATATAGGGAAATGGTTATGATCTATAGAAAAGGTGCGTATAAAGAAATGACTGCACGGCGGTTACCAGAGCAGTAGAAATTTACGTGATGAAATGATTCACACTTAGTGAAATGGCAGGACAACAATAAAACAACAAAAAACTTTAGAAACAACCTATTTAATTCTGGTTAGGAAAACAAAAAGTTACACTATTTCAGTATTTCACACAAAGTGATATGATTTGGGAACAAACGAAAAAACAGGGAACACGGAAAGGATTGAATATTAGTTACAAGACAGATTTACATGACTACGTGATTCACACCAAGTGATACGCTCAAAGAACAATAGCACAAAATCAAAAAGCATGGAAGCACGGAAACGATTCAATGGTGCATGCCTCCATCATCAGTTATGGTAGGGATTCTTGAACAGTTTGCGTTCTTCGTTGTGGTGCCAGAAACTGCCAAAATAGTTGCAGACCGGATTGGATGGAAAGTGAGAAAAACTTTCATGGTCCAAACGCTGAAAAAAATTTAATACCGGTTCTAGCAATAAAAACTAAGAAGCCGCAGGTTGTCGAAAAAGCTGATATTTGCACAGAATGTGACTGAAAATAAAAATCTCGGCCCTATACATTCTCTGGTGAAAGAATTTGATGTCTTTAACTACACGAAGATATCTAGTTACACACAATGCAGGATGCCACTCGCAGTTGGAAAAAAGCGTGTTCCCTGCTTACCAAACCAGGAGAAGCCCTGCGCCAAGTTGACCGTCAACAGTAGCTTGAGCAGGTGCCATGTGCAGACTGTTGCAGTAGCACCTCCCATGCAAGCCAGTTCATCAATATAGACATGGGTACAGCAAAATCTATGTTGTTAATACAGCTTTTGAAGACTAGTATATTACAGAATGGCCGCCTACCATTGTCCCTGAAAAGACAGTGTATGACAGCTGCATCCTACCGGTACTCGCCTACGGGACAGAAACTTCCAGGCTAACTAAAAGGGTGTAACTTAAATTAAGGATGACTTAGCAGGCAATAGAACGCTGGAAGATGGGTATAACATTAAGGGACAGGAAGAGAGTGGAGTGGATATAATTTAATGTCAGCATTGGCACTACTAAGGGAACCTTAACACTAACTATGACAGCTAATGTGAGCTATCACTATATATAAGAACTATATTTCGTGAATGGGGACTCTGAGGACATTTTAGCACAGCTACAGGTCCCATCTGAACTAGCAATCACTATATATAAGAACTATATTTCGTGAATGGGGACTCTGAGGACATTTTAGCACAGCTACAGGTCCCATCTGAACTAGCAAAATATTTTTCTGTGTCTATCCTAACCGCTTGGTGGATCGAAGTGGCAATATATACACGGATGAAGCCATGTCCACAAAATTTGGCAAAAGGAAACATGCACAAACCCGGACAGCGTCACTACCATGGACGTATACTTCCGGCAGCAGAATGGCGAGGGGGGCTAGTTGGTATACAGGATGTCCCAGCTATCATGCACCAAGATTTAAAAAAAGTAAAGGGGTAACTCAAAGTAAACCAGGTGAATAATGTTTGAGTACTGTGAAGAAGCAGACATTATTTTTCTTTAATGAGACTTCATTAACTAATTGTAATTAATTATCTAACTCGAGAAATACTTTCCTAATCACTAAAGTGTCAATGAGGCACTTGTAGGTAAACACGAGAGGCATCTAACTGTGGTATTTTCAGCGATGAACTAATTGCGTACACATTTATTCTGAGGGATAAAGGAAACCCGCGAAATATAAAAAATACCACGTGATGGCGCCTCTGCGCTCACCCTAATGCAACGCCCTCAAACAGGCTGCCTCTGAGTTAGCCAGAATGAAATAGACAAAAGAAAGAAAGAAGAAATCGCGACCGAGTTTGTTCCTTATCTGCACACGCGTCCCCCGAATCTTGCTGCTACTGGTCCTTCCATGCGTGCTATTATCAAGGTGATACGCTGTCTCTTCGCGCGGGTAACACGCGAAGCAGTTGCTTTCAATCAGCTTTGTTTGGGGACGCTGCTTTACGTGGTTTACGTCGTCACGTGGTGTTTTTCATATTTCGCGGGTTTCCTTTATCAGTCAGAATAAATGAGTACGAAATTAGTTCGTCGCTGAAAATACCGCAGTTGGATGCCCCTCGTGCTTACCTACAAGTGCCTTATTGATACTTTAGTGATTAGGACAGTATTTCTCGAGTTAGATAATTACAAATAATTAATTAAGCCTCATTAACGAAAAAAATTACTCTCCGCTTCTTCACAGTACTGCAAACTTTATGCACTAGGTTTTCTTCGAGTTACGCAATTTCTTTAAATCTTGGTGCATGATAGCTGGAACACCCTGTATATGCATAACTAAACCTTCAAAATGCCCACCACTGAAAAACTCGTCATGTTGTCCTGTGCGCTTGTCCGGTTAGGCCTACATTTTTATTTGAAGTATATGTTTGTACAGCAGGCAGCATCAAGTAGTGCAAGAAATTTTTACAGCACAACCACATTCACACATGTCGAAGTTAGACCAGTCAGCAGCCTGCAATATGTAAGTTATTAGTAAACGACAGGCCAGACACCAGAATCATACTCTGCCTTAAACCGGCGAAATCCCAAATGCTGTGTTACTCTGACCACCAAGGTGTGTTACACACTAAATTCATTAAGCTGAAAGCTTAATAAGTGACAGAAATTTACCAGTCATTTTTGAATATTTTTACGTTTGCGATGCTGCAGTAAGAGTACGAAGCACAACCAGCGCTGCTCATACTACTGTACCAGTTACGACATGCGTATAGTTCTGCCGTTACAAATAAATTCGGGTTGCATACACGTTGTTTATTCCAACAATTTACGACCAAACTGAGCATTCGAAAAGACTGAACACTCAATCGAAACGCGAAAAAAGCATCCAGATGGCATTTTAATCTAATGCTGTACTTTCGGAATCCAATCGATTTATTATTTTATTTTAATTCTACACGCACGGCAATCATTCAATTTATTGTGCACGTCTTTTAACCAAAAACTATTATGACGAAAAAAAAAACGGCATCTGCAGAAACGTAACAAAAACCAATATCACACTAAAAATGCACGATGTGCACTAAAAATACACGATGTGCATGTAACGCATACACGCTTATATTCGCACACGCACATATATTCGCACTCTCCAGCTTCCCTTACTTCATTTCACATCCAAACATTGGCCTAGCAGAACAGGACAGAACACAAACCCTTCACCAAAAACAGGGCTAGAAATTGTGTGAGAATTGATTGTTTACAAACGCAGCAGCCAGGTACAAAGGTCTACAGACAAATCTCCGCAACGTGCAAAGGGAGTCGCTCAAATGGTCAAGGCTAACCGCTTACGCGTACCGAAGTTCGAGAGCAACTCTGCTACGTTAAATACATATGACCAGAAAACAATGTTCACTAGTACTCACTTACCTCCACTACTTGGCAGTATTTCTTCGTCCGGTAGATAAATCCATGGTAGTCAAATCACCGAAATAACGAAAGTTGAAGGCGTGCACACCCGTGCCGTCTCCGGCCTGTAGCACGCGTATCGATACGGAGTGCAGTTAAACAAGTGTCGGACGATCGGACTCACCGCGCAGCGACTTCCTGTCTCGTGTTCGTCCGAGGGAAAAACTAGTTCCTGAAAGACACCCACCTTAATAAAAATACGTTGCGAAATAGATGCCCAAGTTAATGGTAAATACCAGATATTAGTTGCCAATTATATACAATAAAAGCTTGAGCGTGGGTATTTTTTAAAGAAAACAGTAATTGTACCGACAATCTAGATTACGGCATTTAAGGCAATTTCAGGGTCTGCGGTGGAAATACAGCTGTCGTGGGTTTGTGGGCGCCGTAATTTTACGGTTTGTTCTTAGGCCGTAACCACTAGCAGCGTATTTTCCGCGCTTTCGCGCGTCGACATCGCCCCGCGTTGACTGCGTCGGCAAAATGCACGGCGACGTGAGCTGACGCGGGAGGAAGAGGAGGAGGAGGAGAATACTTTATTGAAAAGGTAGACCGAGCTTCGAAGTGGACGGGGTCCTCAGTCCAAGACTCCGTTGGTGCGCCTACCGTCTTCGCCCTTTCAGCGAGCCAAAGGTGCTTACTTAGGTCCGAGATGGCAAGTTCACTCTCCCACTGCTCGTATGTAGCTACGCCGATGTATATATGCTGCTCGCCAGATATAAGCGTCGACGCAGCGCCAGAAAGCATTCGAAAGCAGGCGACATCCTCCGGATTCCATGTCCATCTCCTGGTTTGGGGTCATTACGTTCGCAGAAAACAATCATTTTTTTAACGTGCAGTAATTTGGTGCCGTGAGGCAAATTACAAGCTATTTCTGTTCGAAAGTGCCCATTCCTCCCTGGCTAGCTTGACTTAAATCGGGGAGATAGGGGTTTGAGAGAGTTTTTTGCGAGTTAAATACGGGAACTCTGGCTACATTGCTAGTAGTGTTAGCATGATGGGCTTGTCTGCAAGATGGGTGCCGAACGAACAAAGTTTATCAACGCCAGAAATCTGGCGGTGCATTTAATTTCATTCGCGGCTAGCGTAGCTTGCATAGGGGGAACGATGAAGCGCGATAGCTTTTCTTGCCCTAAATAAGGGAGCTTTGGTTACATCACTTGCAGTATTAACATAACTAGCCTCGCCTTCAAGATCGGTGCGGAAGAAACAAGCATTAGCACTGTCGAAATTGGTCAAATACGACCAAAACGATACCCGACAAAATTCGTTGGCAGCCTCTGTTAGGCTACCGAATTCTTGGGTCCACGCATTGTTTTCCGGCGTGGTCTAGTGGATTGGCGCTTAGGTGCTGGTGTTGTGTTTTGACAGTACATGGTTCGAATCTTGGCAGAATCTCACGGGTTTCAGTTTTTGTTTTTGCAACGAGGGTGTGATCGACTTTTTTCTTCGAGGGAAAAAAAGGCAGAGTACCTTGCCGTTTAACCTACAAGTGACGTTTGACGGTAACCATAGTATAAAGGCAGGCCCGAAATTTGTTTTGCTCACACTTTGAATTCATGAAGCTGCAGTCGGTACGTAACATCAAGGTTAAATCAAGTAGCAAGTAAAGTTGTGCTAATTGCGTCTTCGTTCATCATCCTATCTTATTTTGTTCAGATTTGATGGCAATGACCTCCACCCACCAAAAAAAACCTTACAAGGCTCGTTGGCAACGTCGCTTGTAAACGAATTCGGCACTAAGTCCCTGCCTCCTTCCGTGAGATTCGGTATTGGGCTACTGTTTTGAAGGTCAAATGTTCAAAGCAATAGTGGTGGATTACAATACTTGCACAAAACCCCTCCGTACAATACCCTTACAAAACACATACAAAACCCCTCGGTAAGTTCAATACAGTACGCCTTAGGACAGTTTAAAGATAAAGTATAGCAGATATAGCTAAAATAAATCTAACTGCGATAGACATGTTCGAAGTAAAAAACGGACATACCAGCAACATCTGAACAACGTCAGCAAAATATGTCTAAATACCGGCACCAAATGAAGCAGCAGAAACATCGAGAGTACGTCTTTAGCAAAGTTGAAAGAACGTCCGACATTAAGGTACCAGCAACGTTATCTCAATATCCAAAAATTTTCATAAAATATTGCACTTTGTACGGATGTCTAATAGAGATACTGCTGAGACATAGACGTTCGGATCTTTTTGGGACGTCGCAAACATGTTAGTGGTTTGCTGGGTAGAGACATCGCTACAAAGGCTGCGTCTTGAAGTAACATTGACCCGGAAGTATCCCCACCCAATCAGACGCGACGACAGCCCGCACTGCTTCTGTGTGGTTGTCCTGAGACTATCGAACATTTCCTTAGGGTTTGTCCGAAGTACGCCAAAGAACCTTGAGGCAGCGTTACTACACTTGGACACCGCTCCCTGTCCGAACAAAATATTTTGGGAACGTGGGCTGACAACACGAAACAAAGGCTAGGCGTTGAAGCTCTGCTTATACTTCTTGGGTACTCTTGTATGGGTTAAGGCTCTAGTTTGTGACAAAATTTAACACCCTGAGAAATAATGCCTTAATCTTTTAATGTAGACGATAATATAGTGCTGAAAAGTCGACTGTTATCATGTGGTTCAGCGCCCCGTTGTGAGTCGTTTATTCATTTTACTGCTCGTGCATAGTTGAGTTGCTCATTTCTCTGCCATTTCTCATACCTTCCATATTCGTTCCTTTCTATGTTGGTCAACAGTACCCTCCCCCCCCCCCCCTCCGTGGGAAGTAGCAGTCTCAATAGCAGTTTCTCAGGCCGACCTTTTCTCCTTTTGAATAACCGTTGACTATCTCTCTCTTCCTGAGCTTCGCTTACGTGACAAACAACGCATCATTTGTCCCTAAAATCAAATTGGAAGTTAGGGGAATATTAGGTCACGCGAGGAATGAAGTCCTCCACCCTGCCACGCCGCGAGCAGAATTTTCTAAAACTCAACTTTCGCTAAACAAGGTGAGGCCCTCAGGGAGGTGGGGGTTGTTATAAAATCGGAGAACAAGGTAACGTGTGTCGCTACGGATAAGTTCCTTTTGTGTAATACACTGCTACGACCTAACTCCAACAGGCGAGTGGGTGGGGTAACGGAGCCTGCTGCACAGTTTCGTAACTTTGCCAGAGGGATAGTTGGAATTAGGTCTGGCATAGTGATAGTTTTAACTTGGTCGCGCAGAATGCACTTAACTTGAATTGCACGGTCTGTGTTGCGGCAAAAACTTCGAACGCTCTACAAAAACATAAGTCTATTTTGTGCCAAAGGAGAGGTGACGACTTCGATGGAATCAGTAAGAATGACGCGGCGTGTTTTGTGTAGTACAGTGAACCCGTGTACAAAAGTGCTATTTAGTGAAAGGATGGCATGTCGCACACATTACAAAAAAATTCAATCTCTTGGACGTGAAATTGTGATACATTTTTGAGATTTTCTTGCTCCTTTTTGATCAATTTTCACACACAGAGGTATGTGGCATCCCATGGGGCGTGTGATGGGTGCACACACAGTGCAATAAACGCCGTACTAAGAAAACTATTCCCGCATACTTCCAACATCATCATCGGGGGATATGGACAGGGTGTCGTGTTACTAAAAAAATTAAAATTTGAATTCTTTGCCTACGTCGACGTTTTGGAAATAAAAATTATAAAAATTTTTACACACTTTATACGCACGCTAAAGTAAAACAAAATTTACGAATAAACACAACTGCCAAGTTAAAGTTTTATTTAACTGGTTTACCGTTTATATGAAAGCCTGAAAAGTTTTCTAGGAAATGGGATGTTGTTTACACAACAATCAGTCTGTGTTGCCAACGTGAAGTGTTTTAACCAAACATCACTTAAGTGAAGCATACGATAGCTTCGATGCACACAGATGTTTTCTGAAAGTGTTTATTAATTCATGTTAAGTAGTACAGTGTGGAACCTTACAAAGCAATGTGTATTACACGCCACACAAAACCACTTGTTAGCTAGGGACGGTGCACTGTTCCCTCTGCATTGATAGCTCCCACAAGGCTTTGCTGCTTAAAAATATTTTCCCAAGACGTTGACTTTGCGTTAATGTGGCACTGTGTGAATAAACACATTCCATGTATGACCCCGTCTTGAATTCCAAATTTGAACCAACATTTCAACACTAAGTCACGTCATCATGAAGGCACGAAGGTAAGAAGGAAATTTGCTTAGGTGGACGGTACGGCAGCAAGATCAATACTATCTTCTTTCAACTTTCAACGTTGGGTTTGCGTTGATTCCGCCTTGCGTTCATGTTTGTAGACATGAGTGCATTCAAGATTCCTTTACTTCCAAAAATGGCTGAAGGAATAAAATGTGGAGTCGTACTGTTCCAAACCCCTTGCCTGCTCGCACAAACAGTATGTACAATAACACTTCTTTAGTATTTTACAAGGTCGGTACCCCACGCGTGTGCACGTGCGCCGAAGTCGCTGGAGCTACAGAGAAATCACGGGTACTGAAAGTTCGTTGAAACAAAGGAAGCGGTTAATACAATGACACAGAACACACAAACAGCCCTGCCCACACTTACAGAAAACTCTGCGCTAGCGTAGACACTTTAGCACGCAGGCACTTAAGGCGGCACGCGAGACAGATGTAACACGTGCGCAAGGGTCGGCTACCTCACTGTCAGACGTACACACGCAAAAATATCCAATATGCACGAAAGGCTTTTACTAAATGCTCTGCAAGGAAATACAAGCAAACATTAGGGCTCCCAGACTCCCTGACGCGGTCGGGGACATGGACCGTGGACTAACATTGAATACACTGAACGCTAACCCTAGGCGTTGCCGTGCCACAATACGCAAACTATGCTTCGCATCGGCTCTGGTTCAAGGATCAACCTCTGGCGAAAATCACTTTCAGTGTTTCAAAACAATGCTCCTGTAGTGTTCCTGAAGTCACCAGGGGCACGTTGATACCAAGCGCGATGCCGTAAGTGCAAGCTACAGAGGCGGCGGCCGCCACGCTAAGCCTGACGCGTTAGTGGTGCAGCCTATCCCGCACCTGGACCGTCACGACGCTCCAGATGGCGAGTGCAACATCATTCACCATCGCTGAAGAAGCCCACCAGTCGTCGAACGGCGGCTCGGAGGATGAGGAGATGGAAACCCGCGACGACCAAGACACCTCTCCACATTCGGAGGAAGACGAACGAACTACTGCGCCCTGGATTCTCATCGCCCGCCGCGCCAACCGCCGCCGAGATCAGCGACTCGTTACTGCACAGCAGCAGTTGGCAGAAACGCCGGAAAAGCCCGTCATTCGCAAAAGGCGCCCCACAGCGCGCAAACCCCGACAGCCTCCACGACCTGCAGACGATCTGAAACTGGCGTTTCGGCCAGGCAACGATGTATGCCTTGCCAGGGTGAGCCCCGAAAAATTACTAATGACTATTGCAACTGCGGCAAACCTGCCTGTTGGAGCAGTCAACATCAAGATGCGCATAGACGGGGACCAAAACATCCTTCTCACGAGTACCCCTTCTGAAACAACGGCTATGACGCTTAGCAATATCAAAAGATTAACAATTGATGGAAAGTCTTACGAGGTAGCGTCATACGCACCATCTCCAGAAAACGTGTGGAACGGGGTCATTCATAACAGCGACCTTGATACAACCCCCGACAGGGCACTCAAACGCATCGAGGATCCAGGTTATGAAGTTTTGACGTGGAGAACGCTTCGAAACACAGAAACAATGGTGATCACATTCTGTTACAAGCGCGTGCCCTATTATGTAAACTACAGTGGTATCCCGGTTCGGTGCTACCTCTACAAGATAACGGTACTCTATTGCCGCAAATGCAACGAGACTGTTTACAGGGAGGACGTGTGCCCGCAACCCTGTACAACGCCGAGGTCCGGGGAATGTGGGCTCGCCTTAACAACGGCACAGCAAGAGTGCCACCCTCAGTGCATCTTGTGCGGGGGCTCCCACACGACGGCGGACAAGTCTTGCACTAAACAATACTTGCCACTTGTGAATCGCCAGAAGCCTCAGCGCCAACAGCAACAGTCCTCCAGACATACCCGCTCTCCCTCCCCTGAACTCCGTGGTGGTAGTTTGCACTTTCGCCATTCTCACTCATCAACGAGGCGGAGTGCCAGCCAGGGATGGAGCATTTCTAAGCGTCGTTCGGGGTCACGGCTGAAGACTTCATCGAGGAAAAGGACGCCTTCCCAAGAGGCGCCCGGACAAATGCCGCCCGTCAAGGTCGGCTGCAACTGGGCGCATGAAGCTGGCAACACTTCCAACTGGCACCAAAATGGCCGCCGTCGAGCCCGATTGACGTTACTCTAAAGGGTAGCTTATTTAGTAGTTCTAGGTTAGCTTATTTCAGGACGTGGTGGGGCTGCTGGTCGCGGACCAGCTCAAGTCAACACTGAGCCCAGACGAGTTGCGCTACGTGGCGTTGCGCGAGGGCAATGAGTGTTTCAGAGCCACCGCCATCGCGCACCTTTTAGCTGTGCCTGAATCCGCGGAAGAGAGCCACGCGACTATTCGAAGGAAAAACTCAAGGCCGTACTCGCACCCACAGGGCGCGGCGCAAGGATCAGGAAAGCGGGAAAGTCGATTCCCGCTGGGCTAACAGGGTAGCCAGGTAACGAGCCAGTGCCAAATTTGCGGCGGCGCAACCTACCCGCTGGCTGAGTGCCCAAAAAATCGCGTCGGGCCTCCGGATGAGCGCCGGGTGGAATAAGTCGGAACGGCGGAAAGTACACTCTAAACTTTTTTTAGTCCCATATACTCCCTAGAGGTTCTTTTTCGCCTGTCCTCTAGTGGTCCTTCCTTGTAGGAGTTTTTTTACTACATGGAACAAAGAGGTTTTGTTTACCTCCTCAAAACAGGGCGTTTTTGGGTTATAGAAAGGAGGTATTTAGGGAGTGTTAAGAAATGTTCGGGAGAATTTAAGGAGGTCAAAATGGAGTATTATTTACTCCTGAAGGGAGTTTTTAAGTGATGTTTATGGAATTTTTAGGCGGTTGAATAGGAGCCTATTATGGCTCTCTTTGGAAGTACTTATGTTAGTTTAGGGGCGTTTTTAGGAGGTCAAGGGAAGCATTTACTTCTTTGAATGGAGTTGACGAAAGCTTGGGGAGTTTTGTAGGCCTTCAAAAGGGGGTTTTCAAGGCCACAAGGGAGAATTTCTAGTTCCCTGCGGGAGTACTAATTTCACACGGTTTTTTCTCGATTTCAGGTTTATTTCAAACGAACTTTCGCAGACAAGTTTACATAGTACATGGTGAACACAAAGAGGTTCCGAAATAAATACTTATGGCGACCTCATATTCGAAATCACAAATGGTACATTGCTAAATAACACGCCAGTTAGGAATTGAAGACAGCAATACGATGCTAGTTGAACAAACCGTAGAAACAATATTACTACAAGAACTGGAAATACGCGAAAAACAAAGATAGGCACAAACACAACCGCATGGTAAGTGAAATCATTATAGAATACTAGCGGATCGAGAACGCATCAGTACTTATCACAACTTATCAGTACGCATCAGCGCTCAGTACACAGTGAAAAAAATGGTTGCAGTGCTTTACAACAACAAAAAAAAAATTCAGTAGGTGGTGAAATGAGCGAGAGCTGTGTGCTAGTTGAACAAATTGTAGAAACAATAATAATACAAGAACTGGAAATACTTGAAAAACAGATAGGCACAAACAAAACCGCATGGTAAGTGAAACCATTATATAATACTAGAGGATCGAGAACGCGTCAAGTATTATCAGAACTCATCAGTACGAATCAGTACTAAGTACACAAAGTGAAGAAAAAATGGTTGCAGTGGTTTAAAAACAAAAACAATTTTTCAATTTGTGGTGAAATGAGCGAGAGCTGTGCAACGATTTGATATTGAAGGTAACAAGCATTTTGTAGGTGGTAAGGCAACAAGAGATAAATGATGTAGGAAGACAGACTGCAGTGAGATGGCTATGGATAAATGAGTAATATAAAAGAACGAAAAATATGCTGCGGAAAACATACCAGTGCGTTTTGATAAAGACACAAATGCGCCAAGAAAAGTGACCGAGTCTGACGGGTTAATTGCAATGATATAGAACAGAATGGTGGTATCGCGACAGCTTCTTTAGAGTGAGAAACAAAAAGCCATGAAATTCGTGTTTTTCGGATAATTTTTAGTTGATTCATTTCGCACCAGTTGCCAATATTATTTAGATAATTGTTTCAAGTTAAATTAGTTTGTTAATATTATTGCTTCACTGAAAGATAGCTGCATTATCAGCATACAGAAGAGCCCATCAAATATCTCCTTTTCAGTAACAAAGAAAAAAAAACAAAAAGTCAGAAATATAATACGGATTCTTTTTACTACTATCCAATGATTACAGGATTGAAAACAAATATTAGTGAGACGATTATTGATGCGATAAAAGTTAATTAGTTCTAAATCCTTCACACGTGGTTTGGTGCTGGCCCAAAAAGGTCCCAAAAAGGCATGTTCCACAAACGTTAGAGCTCTGTGGGCCTTCTGGGATATTGAATGTGAAAACCCAGAACGATGCAAACAGACTACACAGTCCTCCCCAGTAAAGATGATGCAGTCAGACACGCTGGCCATCGATGTGGAGGCTAACTTCCCCGTTCACGGAATGCAGGTAGGGAGTCAGAGGAACATCTGCCTGAAAAAGCAAAAAAGAAAAAAATGCCCCACACGTAAAATTCAATACAGACACTATAGTTAAATGAACTTAATAATTCGGTACAAAAATAAAATTGTAAGGCCAGGTTCCCTCCGAATTCCAGTACCTAAATTAGGAATGGCAAAGGCTTCATAAAACCAAGTGCCAGTACATTAACCGTCGTGGCTTTCGCAGCAATAAAAAAGATATTACTTCCGCACAATATACTCGAGCACAACTTTAAATCAGAGTGAAGATAAAATGCAAGTCTCTGTAGGTTGATAGATTAGTTTTTGTTTTTGACTGAAAAACACTTTGGTATTGCATGATTTTGTTAACTGCTGTTTCTTGCTTTAAGATGCCAGCTTGCATCTATTCAAGTGAGTGGGCACACAGTTAAAGATGCAAACCCTTACACTGCCTCTCCCCTACCATGGTGGCTGAATTTCATAGAAAAAGTGCAGCTTTTGCGAGCTGGACGGCTGTTGCAAGCCGTGGCAATACTCACTTCTGCTGGAGGGGCCAACTTGGTTTCCGAATGCAGCCTTGCCTTGTACAGCACAGCCTATCCTGCCTTAAGATCTATGAAGTCATTCAACTCGATCATGTATCAGGATCTGCATAAGAAAATCGTGTCAGCAAATAATGAATTCATGCCGGACAGGCACCCACTGTTTCAGTTATACTTGCAGATACCTCCACCTATTTCCCTCCTGGTGTTACATCCAAGGCTAATTTGTTACGCTTGTCTCATAAGTATGGTCATCTGTCATAACACAGCTAGTCATACAGGAAAGTCCTTCACTGGGTCAGAAAACACTTTCTTTTTTTACAGTAGTTATAAACTAGGCGTCTCAGTCAGCCGTATTCTGACAGCTTAATATTCTGTGTCACCGAGCTGACAAGCATGATTGGTGCATAAGGTCATTTGTAGCCGCAACCGTTACTACAGCCTTGTTAGCTAACGTAAACATCGTTCATGGCACCAAATTACTTGTGATTGCATGGCAACAAAAAAAAAACAGCTGAAATGGAAACGCTATTCTCGCAAACTTACCAACGCTGCATGCCACACACACCTGCCTTATATAATTTACCGTGATTGTAGAAGTTTCCGTCAAGCAAAACCACAGTGCACTTTTTGGAGCTGCTAGCTCCGTGTCAAAATCGAGTGTCAGATGAATCGAGTAATTTTTGTGTATGGTCTTACTATTGATTATGACAAAGTTATTACCAACAAAAGAAGAGTGTGTGCATTGCTCTTCTAAAAAATGATATCCTTTTTTATGCCCGGCAGACTTGTGTCATGCTACGGCAAACTCGGTTCTCTTCTATAACGGCATGAATTTGTGTTTTTAATTACGTGGCCTTAGCTGGCGACTGACGGGCCCCGATTCTATACAGACCCCTCATTATCATCCGAAAGGGAATAAAAAACATTTCGGTTTCGAACCACGTCGCCGTCGTGGTCCACACTATATGCATTTAATCGTTCGATAGTCTTGGACCTAAGAAAAAACAGCGACTTCCACTATTTGCTACCCTCACGCTCACAAAAGACCCAGTCAGCGTTGAACATGATATCATTATGGCTTTCTTCCCCCACGCCCAACTCCATCCCCCTCCTCCTCTTCCACACATACCCATTTCATCGCCACAGGACGACCTCGACCTTCCCTTCACCTTC
This sequence comes from Haemaphysalis longicornis, assembly GCA_013339765.2. Classification (NCBI taxonomy): domain Eukaryota; kingdom Metazoa; phylum Arthropoda; class Arachnida; order Ixodida; family Ixodidae; genus Haemaphysalis; species Haemaphysalis longicornis. The sequence goes on along the minus strand of CM023452.1, from coordinate 125,650,488 downwards.
AATGAACTTTACACGGCCATTCACCAAGGTAAACCCAAATCTGCCCCTGGACATGACGGTGTGACCTGGAAACACCTCCGCAACCTGCCAAAACCTGCCCTTGTTGCCTTACTTGGCCATGTTAACCGCTGCTGGGAAAATGAAGTTACTGAGCATCTTAAGCTCACTCTCATCTTCCCTATTCCCAAACCCAAGAAGCCTGGTACCGGCCCAACTGACCTCACCAACCTCCGACCCATCTCTCTTACTCCTGTTTTCTGCAAACTCATAGAAAGGCTAATCAATAACCGTATCACCCATTACCTCGAATATGTCAAACCATACTTTCACCCTGCCAGACTGGCTTCCGCCCTAACCTGAGCACTCACGATAGCCTTTGGCTATTACGTCGAGTGATCAATCGCTCCCATCACAACCACTCTCCTCCCGACTTGATCCTAGCAGTTGACCTACGCAAGGCTTTTGATCGCGTTAATCAATCTGCCATACTAGAGGAACTGGCGCACGCCTACCCAAGCACCCGGGCACAAATCTGGATCCGCAATTTTTTGAACGCTCGGCCAATACGACTTCAAGGATCTCACCCAGGCTGGACTCCTCGCACTTACTACCTTGACCGCGGGGTACCTCAGGGATCCATACTTTCCCCGATACTATTTAATCTCGCCATGGTGAGGGTCGCTCGAAATCTCGAACGTGACTCTGCTGCACGATTCACAATATATGCAGACGATGTAACCATATGGACTGAATCAGCCGACTTTTCATGCTACGAAGACATGCAAACCGAACTCCAAGCCGCCGCAAATAGCCTTGAATGCTCCTTGGCCTCTCTTGGTTTGGAATTAGCCCCCGAAAAAACCGAATTCTTACCTGTATTTGGCCACAAACCCCCTCCACACTATAACCTTCCAACTCTTCTTCTCGCCGGTACTCCTATAACAGCTAGTTTTCAACCCATACGACTACTCGGAATCCCAATCGGACACAAAAACAGCCCGTCAATATGGTTACAGCAACTGAAAGCTAAATGGAAAACAATTCAACATGCCATACATCGCCTCTCGAACAAATTTGGTGGAGCAAGCCAGAAGGCAACCCAAACTTTAGCCCACGCCGTCGCAATTGGTACCATAACTTACGCAGCCCAAACCTACGACCTCAACAAAACGGCCATGAGAACGCTTCAACACCTGCACCGAGCCACCCTTCGCACCATCAGCGGACTACCAAAACATACTCGTCTGGAGAACTTGCAAGCTGCAGTTGCTCTTCCCCCACTGGAAAATATAATTAAAGAGCAAGTGAATCAATCCCTTCATAAGCGCACATTAACTCATCAAGGTGTCTCTATCATCGCCTGGGATAATCTCAAGCCGCCTGAACCCCCCGACATCCCATCGCCTCTCGCTCCGTGGAGCCGCCCTTCTGTCACGGACTCTACGGCCACGCATCCCGTCCCGCGTAACGCCCGCCCCGTCCGCGCTGCCCGCATCAACGCTCTCCGAAACAGTAAACTCCCCAACGAAATCGACATTTACACCGACGCGAGCATTTCTCCTCCGCTAGTTGGCACCGCATGGGCTTCCCCTGACCTCCCTTCCATCCAAGGCAAACGATCCCTTAATATTCCATGTGCTACCATCCTCGAAGCGGAACTCCATGCTATTGTTCAAGCCATAGACTACCTCATGTTTGACTTTGACTCCTCCGTGCCTTCCCAGATACGCATCCTGACAGACTCTTTCGAATCCCTACACATTCTAAAATGTCCTACGTCGACCAATACGGTAGCCAACAAAATCATTCATCAGATCTCTATCCTGAAATCTAGCGGCATCGACTGGTCACCTGGACACGAGGAGTCATCACCGGGGAACCAGGCAGCCCACTCGGCTGCGCGGGAGTGTATAACCTCTAGTCCTCCGCTGCTACCCGACTTGGCTCCTCCACCTACTGAGACATTACCACCAGCGATACAGCTTCTACGTTACAAAAAGGAAAAAAAAGACCGCCTCAAGGCCCTGACTCCAACCGGCTTTTTATCCGCCCTGCCCCCGCTCCCAAGATCAGCCGAAATTTCATAAACAAATATTTGCTAATGCTAGCCTTACCCCTGAGACCTTCCGGAAATGGTACACCCCGTCTCTACCGCCTCGATGTCCCTTCTGCGCCTCCCCCTCCCGCCAATCTCCAGCACCTAATTTGGCACTGCCCGAAGTTCGCGCGCTACAGAACCTTCAAGCCTCCTCCAAATACAGCCTCTCTTTACATCGACCCTCGTACACTGGAACCCTCCATGCTGGCTTTAATTGCACACTTTCCCTAAAAAGCGGTCTAGCGCGAGCAGTTCTAGAGTCGTGAGCCTGCTCTCCTCACCCCACGCGGCCTCTTCAGCATTCTTAAGGAGCCCACCTGTTTTGGGTCGAACTGTACGCATTTAAGATGTCCCAAGTTACAACCCCCCCCTCTATTTCCCCTTCCCCCACTTGACGTAGAGTCTTCCTGCCACAATAAGGGCTACCTCCTCCTCCTCCCTTATGGCTTGCGTACATGGACTACGCTAGCACCAGCGCACCAGCGGCTTTTCACTGAGCATCAGTGTTGAAATATGACATAACATAAAAGCTAAGAATGAAGGTGTGGTTTCCCTGAAGTGTGGGAATCGACCTTCGTACGTTCTTTCATGTTTGTGCTGACTGTCCCTGCTTTGACGCCGATTTTTACGTCGAATTCAGACGCCAAATTTTGAGCTACTTAAGGCACGTATGGCATGATCCAGATATGAGGGCAGCGCATGGTTTTTCCAGCGCGTCGTATCCATCTGAAGCTCACTAAAATGCGGTGGGAAGGCGCATCCCGCAATTCGCCGGACAGGGGCGGATTAAGACGGCTGCGCATCGCAGCATTAAAAAAAAAAAGGTTACTAACAGGCACTGATCCTGAATATATTCTCTGCGCCACGCAAGCTCGCTCTATCTGTCCGAAGCATCACTTGTGACCAAAAGAGGGAGTATGGATGCGATGAAAAGTTCGCCAACCCGTTCGTAATGCGGGCCACGGGAATCGTTTACGAAATTTGGTTTTCCTGCGTATACACACGTAGGCGAAACTGGGTGCCATGAGAATGGATGTGCAGAGGAAAACGAAATCTCACTAAAAATAATAGTAGATCCAGTTCGTAATCATCCCTTTACGTTGCAAACTTGAGGCCCAGCCCGATGCGCGCGCCTTTTTCCGGCTTTATATGCCCACAACAGAGCGTTTCTCGCACGCCCCTCTCGCACGATACCAACCATGCTTTGCGCTCTATCCGTCCCAATGGTCGGATTTGCTCGCTTTAGCAGCGTCTGTGGCTGCTTGTCACGCCTTTCCTTGTTCATCAGCACCGCCGTTTTGTCACCGTCATTCTCCTTGCCTCCTCTTTTGTCGCCTACCCGGCCCTGCGCTCGCTGGGCGTAAAGTTAATGTTACAAAGCATGCAAGCTGCTGGAAAGGACTCGTAGAGACGCCGTGCGAGGCTGGGAGGGGAGAGAGAGAGAGCGGAGAGAGAGAGAGAGAGAGAGAGAGAGAGAGAGAGAGAGAGAGAGAGAGAAGAGAGAGAGTAGAGAGAGAGAGAGAGAGGAGAGAGGAGGAGAGAGAGAGGAGAGAGGAGAGGAGAGAGGAGAGAGGAGAAAGAGAGAGAGGAGAGAGAGAGAGAGAGGGAGAGAGAGAGAGAGAAGAGAGAGAACAGTGAACTCTAAATGCGCGGTCACACTAGCCCGACCATCGGCCGATTTGGTCGGCCAACACCGTGTCGGCGAGCTGTCGGCGGCCATGTCACACCGCGCCGACGCCGACCGTTTGGCCAACCGTCTGCGTCGGTGAGAAATCGGCGGGGTGTCGGTGTCTGCGCGATGTCGTCCGACGCGCTTGTCACACCACGCCGACGACCGCGCGACGACCCACTCCGCCGCCTCGCCTCTCCGCCGGGGATCGCTTTCTTTCTCTAGTCAAACTTGGAGTATCGTGTGGCCGCTGCCGCGACTGAAGCCGTTCATGCGTTCTGGCGTTTGCGCTGCTTGTACTGCGCGCACTCAACTTCTTGTTAGATCACGGACAAAAAATAAAAAAGAGCTGTGTTCGCTGCTGCCGCGGCAGTAATAATCCGGATGTAATGAATGAACCACCGCAAAAAGACATCTGCAGCACGTAAGATATGTATATAAATTAGTGCGTACGTCAGCGGAAATTTAATCTCCTCTAATAGAGAAGGCTTCACATTGCGCCATGGTACCGCATTTTCGAGAAACACGGTGCAAGAAAAGGGAAAATAATTGTTGTGGCTCCAGACGCCACTGGCTGTTTTGAAAGAAATTTTCCATTACAAAGGTTGTTGCTGTTCAAAATCACGCAGAAAATGATTCACAAATTGGATACGCAAACCATGCCCTTTAAAAAACCGCTAAAAAAAATTGTTTCCGGCGGGAATGGAACCCGCAACGTTGAGCGCGCGGGCTTGACGCGCGAGACCACTGCGCCACCGCACAAATACTTCCCCGCTGCGAAATAGCGTGGGTACTAGATGGAGGTCCATCCTTGCGTGTCGTACGCCGGTGTCTACTAGCTGGTTTACAGAATTCCTGGCTGGTAAACTGAAATTTCTTAAATAGCGCTTGCACAGCAAGGTTCCCCGAAGCTTCTCGCCATCAACTCCGCTGCTTCGCGAAAGCGCTCGCAAAAATGTGTGCCCGGCTGCGACTGCGATTTCCCACTGCGGGGATAGTGCTTGCCGTACTTTGGGTTTGCGTTTTACGTTAAAAACCTTGGCCGATATTAATCCCTTATTGCCCAAATTACTCTACGTTACTCTTCTTCTGCACGAAACTGACCTTTGATTTTCTACAGGCGAGCCGATCGCACACCCATGTGCAGTTTGCAGCTCCGGGGTAGCGGCGTCGCTGAAGAGCACGGCCGAAGCGTCGAAATCCAAAATACGGATTGCATTAGCGCTGTTGAGTTGTATGGGCTTCATATAGACCTTACTGAGTTTATTTCACTCCAGAAACTATCAAAATAGAGCCGCATTCATTGCGGCACGAATGTTGTCGGGAAGCAGTTTTCACTTCTCGATCGATTCCCGACGACGCGTCGGGCGACTGGTCGGGCGCCGGTTTTGTTGGCGTCTTCGGTCGCCGAGCCAGTCGCACTACGCGGACTTTCCATCGGCCGACGTGTTTGTATCGCCGTCGGCGTAGTATGACAGCGCGGTCGGGAAACTCGGCAGTTGTCCGATGGTTTGGCGACTCGTCGGCGTCGCCGTCCCGTCATCGTCGCCGTCGAGTCGGCCTAGTGTGACCGCGCCTTAACAGTTGAAGCCGCCTTAGCAGCAAGGTCGCCACTGGTTAATTAAACCGCTGCACCACCGCAGCCAATCCCGCCGCCGACTCGGATGACGTCACCTCTTTCCGCACGGACTCTATCGCTCTCACTCTGTGTCCGCGGATGGTCGGCCAAAAATTTGGCCGACATGCCCATCGCCCATCTATTGCCCACGCAATGAGAGAACCGCACGAATTAATCGGAGCACTGCGACACCCGCAAGTGTGAACCACTTCTTCACGAGATCTTGGGAAGAAACAGGAGCCGAAGGGAACGTGAACCCCTGAGGAGTACAAGTTAAACCAAGAAGTGAACGCCTGCGTTAGTCACTACTGGGATAAAATTCTTCGATATGGTAATCTGGTTGAGGTAAAGAAAAAAAATTGGGGGGGGGGGAGGGGGGGGAGGCAAGATGACGTGGGCCTTCTTGTCTCTGCTCGCGTAGATTCCGACTTACCTGCATATATGTTGCATTCTCCGTCGAATAATATATTTGGAAGTTCCTGGTGGCTGTCGTTTCCTGGTGTCTACAGTTATCTATTCCGTCAAACTAACAACAAAGCTGTCGCGTTTCGAGTCATTGTTATTATTTAAGAGTAAATGCTACTCAGCTTGAAAAAGCATACAGTACAAACACAAAAACAAACACAATAAAAATGTTACAATGATTACATAATGGGGAAAATTGGAATTTAAAACAACCTTATCTCATTTAAAGCCACTATATTTTTGAGGCAATACAGCGAAGCTTGAAATGCGAGGTGGAGTCGACGTGAGGGGACGTTAACCTCCCCGTTTAAACAGGGCCGCCGACAGAGACAGACCTTGGCGTTCCCACTAGGTTAGGACGACTTAAATAGCGATTCGCGGCACGCTGACAATAAAGAAGGTACAAGAGGCATGATATCGGTTCCCCAGTAAACTGTTACGAAACGTGTTGTGACCTACATACACTGGAGATAGCCTTAGCACATTTCCAGCTATCTCTGTGAGGCAACGCGGGTAACGACCATTTGCAGGGTACAGGCATGCTAAAAAAAGCGTAAGGGGAGGAACACGGAAAGGTGACATTCCAACGGAGCTTGGAGGGTCTAAAGCATTCAGTAGCACGAACAAAGTAAAATAAAGTGCGTGGTATAGGGAATTCTTTTTCACATGTTGCGGCCGTGTATATGTATAGGAGCAGCGCATTTTTCACTCTTCGACGAACGTGTACGAAGCTTATACTTTGGCCGGGCCGTGCCAACCTACTTCGATATCGTTTAAAAAAAAGTATCGCAAACATGGCGTACAGTCACGACTGATCATTCACCCGGACGTATTGACTTAGTCCTTGCCAGTGTATCTCCCGCTGAACTGACTGAAAATAAACTATAAATACGTATGCGGTCATTTCGAGGTTAATCACACCTCACGACAGGGCGTGACAAGAGCAATGAATGCGTATATTAAGCGGGCGTTCTAGATTTACCGTTCGCATATATCGTTCGAGCTCCTTCGCTTCGCGCTGACCAACCACTCTCACTATCAATGCCGACCCTGGGTTGCCGTGCACATCGTAAAACCACACATTAGAGCATAGATTGTGCTAGACAAGGCAAGAGAAAGAGGTACTATAACTGTGCATTTACGAGCTCTATAAAAATAGTATTCACTGTGGTTACGACAAGTGGATGTGATCGACCCGCCACGGTGGCTCAGTGGCTAAGGCGTTAATTGCGCGGCTGAGCACGAGGTCGCGGGTTCGATTCCCGGCCGCGGGGGCCTCTTTTCTGATGGAGGCGAAAAGCAAAAACGCCCGTGTGCACGAGATTTCGGCACACGTTAAAGATCCCCAGGTGGTCCAAATTAATCTGGAGCGCTCCATTACGGCGCGTTTCATCGCCTGCGTTGCGTCAGCGCGTTAAACCCAACAATCAATCAATCAATAAATCAATCAAGTGGATGTGATCGGTTTGGCTCATATCCCTCTTTTGAAGGGAAGGTGCGCTGGGTATTCACGCAAAGACGGACACTAAAAAAACGTACACTTTCACGAGAAGAAGGCGCCGTCTTCTCGTGACAGTGTACGTTTTTTCAGTGTCCGTCTTTGTGAGCATACCCAGGGCAACTTCCCTTCAAAATAATGTTGCGAACAACTAGCCCGACAAACACGCTCGGAGGGCCTAGGAAGTTCCAAGACGTCTTGAAACAGCCAAAACGCACACTGGAGACCAAAGTGGTGTTTGTTTTATTGTTCATCTGTTTATTTTCGTTCGTAAAAGTGTATTGCACTTGAGAGCCGCTGCGGACCATGTGGTGCAGCGGGGTTTAGAAGTAGTAACGTTCGATCATGTATGCTTAGAGGATTGAGGGTAGATGCAGCATTTTCTTGTGCTGTGAATTTTTCTGTGGGAGGGCCCGCAGGAGATCTTAGTTGTCGCTTCATTATCCGTAGTTTCTTACGGTCAGCGTCGTGCTTCAATTCGGCGCGCTATCGTTTTTGTTTTTTATTGTGAGCTCTAAATGACAGGTTATCCAGGGCAATGATGAAGTCGTCTTACCCGCGAATTGTCACGTACTTGTTGCGAGATAGTGTCGATAAAACAAGAGGCACAGCTTCTTTCTGTAACCGTACTCCTTCCGCAAACGGACATGTAACAGCAGCAGAAGGTAGTTAGGAAACGTTTGCAAGGTCAGTGAGAACAAGTTAGAACAGCTAAACGAAACTTGAAGTAATGATAGATTTGTCTTAGCTGCCAATTGCGATATAATCTTTATTGAAAAGTTTAAAAAAGGCAAGAGTTACAGCCGTTTCCTGCTGATCATTCTTGATAAAGTTGGTTTTCCCGCAAGGGGTATTTCCGCTGGCATAGCAAGAATGCGCGGAACCCTAGCCATAAAGTCTTCGCTTCAAAAAAACCATTATAACACGAGATACCACCAAGGACACGAACGATTTTTGAAACGGAGAGGTGACGTAAGAATGCTCACACACTAGGAGACAGAAAATCCTCGGAATTTCGCGGCAGCTTTTTTTTTTTTTTTTTTTAACTTCCGTCTCGCCTCTCGTGCTCCGCTGGCACGTGGCATTGCCGAAGCAAGCGCTTATGCGCGGCACGCCGAAACCAGCTGGGAATTGAAAAGCGCGACGATGACACGACGTGATGGGAACAGACAGCACAGCTGTGGGGTGTTTCCACGACATTCCCCCTTTTTTGCTTTATTGCGCGTTCCCCTAGCGGCTTCACGCTAACGCACCGCCGGGTCCGCACGGTACCGTCGCCTTTAAAGACGATACTCTTTCTTAGGTTGAAAGCAACCTAAACGATAAAGCTTTGGTCTTCACGTCTGCCTGTCACACCATTCGACCGGTCTGCCAATAAACAGGTGAAATAACGCTTGAAAAGGAAATACCGTTCCAAGTGTGCTAAACCTGCTGTCATGGCTCATACAAGTCCACCTTATTCAACGAAAAGAAAATTTTAGGCACATTTGCTGCAAAATATAAGTACTCAACCGATAGTAAGAACGTTCTTTTGATTAGGGAAGCACCATGAATTGCTTTTTACGGCAGCAAAGGAAAACAAAAACAACAAAACAGCGAGTTAAAAAAATGCGGGCCAATCCACCCTGTGAAAGTGGTTGGAAAGCGAAGCTGTAAACGACACCCGCAACGATTGCAAGTACGACGTCACGACGAATTCACACACGTGGCTCTACAAAGAGTGAAACCAGAGACAAGTGAAGTGGCCTTTACCGCCTTTACCACACCCTTTATTACTTCAAAGATATTCTTTGCTAGGGTTAAATCAATGAAAGATTCATGAACGGTGGTTGGCTGAGTTGTATTGGTAAAGCACCTGAGTGGAAACTCGTTTTTATAAAATTAAAGGAAGCTCAAACCCCGGTGTTAGACAATCTCACTTCTCCTCCGTCTCTGCCACCGCCGATGGAGGCGACGAGATTGGCGGCAGAGACGGAGGAGAAGTGAGATCGGTGGTGGTAGTGAGTGATTCGATATATTGCCATGCGTTGGCCTGAGCTTCCTTTAATTTTGATAACTCCAAGCGCATACGCAAGGCACGCTCACGCTGCTATACGTGCCGTGGGCGGAGCGCACAGCGGTGCGAGAGGTCACGTGATGCCATCACGTTGCATTAATCGAGAACGCAGGGGGTAAACACGCAGATGTGCTCTGTGGGCGCACCGTCTGTCTCACCCGTCTCCGCGTGGGCTCGTAGTTCAACCGGTAAGACAATGGGCTTTCGCTCCGCTTCTCTATTCGTTCAAGGTTAGATTCCTGGTGGTGCCAGTGGCTTCTTTTATTTATTCGCGGGTGTTTTCTGTTGACACTAACGGTCGTGACAGAACCCTTGGGAGGTAGAGGTAAAAAGCTTCGCTTTAAAACAACAAAACTTGAAACAAAGATTTTGGCTTGAGCTTTTCCAAGAACAACAGAAACAAAAGGTCCCAACAGATTGCGCGAGGGCAGTGCGAACGCGTTCTGTGCGTTCAATGTGCCAACATTGAACTGACCAAACTGCCACAGCATTCGTCATGGGAAGAGCGAGGGAGAGGGGTAGAGATTGAGGTGTGAGAAGGGAAGGGAACAAAGTGTTATGGAGTAGGGGTGGAAAAAGATTATCGCCTTTTGAAGATATTTTCAGCAAAGCAAGTAGATACGCTGCTAATTTTTCATACTGGAAGCGGTGGCACCATTTTCACGAATACACTGTTTCCGTTCCAAAAACGGGCCCGCACACGTTTACGGTGGGCAGCTTGTGGAGTCGCCTCTGGCCGACTCATTTGATGGCATTACTCGATGAAGCTACAAAACTACCACGCTCTCCAAACCAAATGCTGCTAACGTGGGGATAGTTGGTTACAAGTTAAGAATAGCAACGGGAGTTCTCTGTTATTACCGCCACGATGCCCGAAATAGTCCAAAATTGGAGCTCTGTTGCTTAAAGCACTTTACCTTAGGAACAAAATGTGAATTTATTTATTGTTGTATTTGAATGTGTTGTACGTACACCAATTCCTTGAATGCACACTTTTAGTTAAAATAGGCTGACTGGGTCACATTTTGGAAACCAGGTCAAAACTATAAACAAATCTTTTACCATTTTGTCTGCAATTCGTTTTGTTTTTTCAAAGCGTGAACAATATCTTTATATACTGTGAATGGTATAAAACTTTGCTCTTTATTTATAACCTCTAAGCTATAGCCGAAAGGCTGTTGATGCTTGTAAAGGTGACTTAAGCTTCACCAATTAAGACATACGCGAGGATGAATCACTAGTGTTTGCGAGACGACGGAAACCCTTGCCTCGACACCTGTTGCCCTATCGGGCGGAAATTGCCCAGTAGGGACGGAAGGTGATAAAATTTTCCGTCCCAGAAAGAAAAAAAAAATGCTTCGCTGGTAGCATACCGCGTGGAATGAGATCTGGTCTTTCCGAGTTTTATTTGTTTACATTGCAGTTGTTAGCGTATCATGCCAAGAATTTGCTCTCGTGCCACGAGTATGCGCGCTTGCGCGATCTTCGGGCAGCCCGTTATCTTTACAGCGGAAGGTTTCCCCTCGGGTGCGTTCCGAGTTTAACGTTCGGAGCCGCTCGTCGAATGCACGCATCAAGGGCAGGAAGTTGTGCTTCCTGCCGGCGACACCCTTAAGGGCACAGTGCCTAACACGGCTCCTGTGCTGACTGCAAGATCGCACGCTAGACACGACTAGGGCCCACGGGAGCCTCATTTCGGTGTATATGGGAACGGCGTTTGTACAGTACATACGTACACACACGATTGCGAACATGCAGATTTCATCAAATGAACGGACAATGACGGCTACAGATCCCTGACTAAGCTGCTAAGTGATGCTGTCAGAATTCAAAGTAAGAGAAGGCTGGATTTTTTTTTTTGGGGGGGGGGGGGGGGGGGACATTGTCTTTATAAGAACACATCAAGAAGAAAACTTGGAGGCAGCGTATGGCATCACCACATTTCATCTGGCGTAGAAAGCTAGGCTGTCAGCTCGGCCTACACCGCCAGGCAGTCTAACAATCGTTCTGTCTCTACTCCAGAGGTGCAGTTTCCGTTTGCCATCACGCTCCTATTGTTTTCACTTTCCGATGCACCATTTTCGTGAACTTCTCGAAAAGTTCAAAGTTCAAATTTAGGCCTTACTGGCTGAGGCGGCACTCGGGCTGTGAAGGTGCGGTTAGTATGTGCCAGCCAGAATTTTCGACCCACTCCGAAGTTTCGCACACCGGGCGTTTTTGTCTTTTGCCGCCACTACAGAAACCGCCGCCGCACACTTTTTTGCGGTGTAACCAAATATGCGGAGTGCGGTTATGTTAGACCATAATTTATTCAGCGTGCTCATGACTGTCTCGATTTTGATTTTTGTGTAAAACCACATTCAGTCGCAGTCCCGCCCACCTTTGTGAGAGGATCCGCGCGCACATGCTTGCACACACGAACGCGTGCAGTATTTTAGATTGGAGCGGACAGCTATTGCGAGCGTGAAGCTGCCACGTGGTCTTAATGATACTGGCCCTCTTGTATACGCACGCCTGCTGTGTAAACATGCATTGCATGGGAAATTCGGTGCTATTTTTTTCTAACTCCGCGATCGGGATGGAAAACTCAATATCAAAAGGTATCGCTCATTCGCTGGTTTCACAAATCTCCTCTATGCCGATCACCTCCGCTCGAGCATTTCTCTCCTACAAGTGCTGACGATATGAACGTGCGCGTGCTGGAAGCGTGCCATTTTAAGCACGGAGTTTTCCAGTGAACCCGCGCAACCCCCATCGTTTTCTCCTTGGCTTCGCCACGGGTATTCTTCTCCGGCGCCCCGTGGGCATCCACGGACGTCCTAAGGCAAATCTCTATGCAAAACTCTACGCGTACGACGCCTGGAAGAGGATGACACCTGCTTCAGCTTGCGCAACGCACAGCAAACGTTATCCTAGCTTTCCGCTGGGCTCTCTGGACCACTGTGTCACACTCTTCGAGGCGTTGCAGAAGACGCTGCCCTTACGCCGACGACCGCCACGTTCATTTCAACGAGAGCGGCGGCGTTGTCTCTCTGGTCGAAGCTGATCGCTCAAGTGGAGGGGGAAAGGTGGCTGTGAAGCTGTGAGGCTGGTGGTGGAGGGGTCGTATTTTAGCCCTGACGTGCATTCTTCGTGCCAGCGCTTCTTGCATCACTTCTGTCGCGCGCGAGCGATCCGTATGAAATGGATGGGCCAATGAGATCCGCGCTGCCCTCCCCCTTTCCGGCGAGGGAGCGCGCTCTATACGAAGCGGTGCGTGCCTCGGGTCGCTCCGAGTTCGCGCTCGGTGCATCTGTCAGAGCGGCTCACTCGACGGCGACGGGTGGTCTGCGCGCGACTGATCAGACGGTAGCTTTCCAGTCCGTCCAATTTCCCAACCAGTCCAGCCGGCAGCTGAGTTGAATAACGGCGACAAGCGTAAATAGCCCCGCTTTATAAAGTGGACTTCTTGTCACGTTCGTAGTAGCTTGATTGGTTTCGTCGATAGAGTACCGTGTCGTGCCCGACACACACTTGGGTTGTCTACATTTGGCGAACACGTGCTGCAATTTAAGATGAAGGTGAGTGTTGTTCCGCGCTTGGGATAGATTTTGAGTGGCTGCCAAGCTTTTTGATTGTATGGAGCATGCGGTGAAATGCCACAGCATCTTTCGTTGTTTCTATGATTATGACGAAGAGGAACCTGTTTTGTTAAAACCCTTGCCTGTCGGTATTTCATAACATTATCGCCCCTGGAGAGTTGGTTTCCAGGCGTATACCATTTTCTTAATGAAATTTCTTCAGGAATAAAAAAAAAAAAACGCGTGAGCCCATGTTTCTTCAACTGCACGCGCACTAAACCAGCGAACATGCAATCTACCACGTGCTCTGTCCCAGCATGAGACACGCGCTTGCCGCGCCGCTTTTATTTTGAGTCAGTAGCCCAAATGACGACCGCATGTGCTGAATTCTGACGTTATTTTCGCTCTTTGACGTTCTCGGACCAGCTGGTAACCCGATCGTCCTTGTACATTGCTATCATTCTTAGCATGAGTGCGCTTGTAGCAGGACAGGATATCATACGGTTTTACAACCGCTCGGGCCCAGGGAAGTCGTAAAGCACAGCTCGGGCAGGTTGGCCGGCAATAGCGTTGATAGCGGGCCACTGGGTCGGTATTTCCTATCAGTTAACGCGCTATCAGTTTTTTTTCCCGTTCCCGCTTCCTCTAAGTACGCTGATTGTGTATTGAGTGGATATTTGAAGTTCGAGTTGTTTTTCTTCTGATTTTAGGATAAGACTTACTGTAACTGAGCTCGACGTCTTAGGTTTACTTCCAGGCTGATTTTAATGAGGCGAAATACGAAAACGATTATGTGTACGAGATTTCGGCACGCATTAAAGAGGATCAGGCTGTTTAAATCGGCTGCCTAACATTACGACGCACTTCAGCCTGGATTACATTCAGGGCTTGAAACCTACATGTACTTTGCAGGTTTTAGGGACGGAGTAATTAACCAACATTTTCTTCTTTTATTTGTGGAGGGTGAAGTGACTAATTAAAACCGGAGGAAGAATATAGCCTGTCAATATCTAAATTTTCCAGATGTGGATCTACATTTGCCATTGCTATTCTGAGATTTGAATTTGCCGATAACCTGAATTTTCTAAAAGAATTTTTTATAGAGCTGTGTGATCGTCATGCGCAAATTTTATTTATGTTTCTCAGGGGCACCCTTCCGCTGCAGAGCTGGAATTGCCACAAGATGCGCGTTTTTTTTTTGTTTGCTACTTAGTTGATTCTTGCGTACATTGCTTCTAGAACAGCATGCATGGAGCTTTGATTGATTGATTGATTGTATCGTTTAACACGCCGACGCAATGCAGGTGATGAAGCTCGCCGTAGTGGAGGGCTCCGGATTAATTTTGACCACCTGGGGATATTTAACGTGTGTCGAAATCTCGTACACACGGGCGTTTTTGCTTTTCGCCTCCATCAAAAAAGCGGCCGACGCATGAAGCTCGACCAAGGAACCGTACTTTCTGCGTCTTTGAAGCGCTTTTCGTACAGTCCTTGATATTGGGTGGTTTGCTAAAATATGTCGGTATAGAGTGAATTTCTGTCGGTGAAGGGTTTTGTTTTGTGACCAAAATAAGCTGGAGTAGTCTGCTTACGGTGAGCCAACCTTTCCAATCATATTTAATTTCTGTTAATAAATACCAATAATAAATGTCGTAGCACGAGCTTCCTCCTTCGTAGTTTTCGACATCTCTTGCCGTCCAGTTCACAACAGTCCTTAGCTTAGCGTAAGGAAACTGGTAGACTTGTTTGCCTCTATCACGAACCTCCGAAAAAAACACGAAGCTGTGTAGTAATCCCGGAAAATAAAACAAGCATAGGACATAAAGTATACTTCCCCGCGCTTCAAAATAATCGCCTGAACGTAGACCCTGATATTGCAACCACGGGGACACGTGCTGGCTATGATTGTGACCGCGCGAACAGCGAAAAACAAGACGCTAGTCGTATGGGGGGTAAAGCACCGGGCAAGGTGGATTTCACAATATGATTAATTTCTTTTGCGAATCGTGCCTGTATATTAAATCCAGCACTCAACCTCCAAGCCGTTTGCATTTTGTTGCGTCCTCGGAAAGCTTGCCAACGCAGCTTCTGATTTTGCATTACGGTGGCTTCTGTACGCGGCTTCTGGGCGTACATTACGGATTGCGATCGCGTCACATTGACTTCTGTGTGGGTTCTGTGGTCCCGCCAAACAGCTGAAACTGAAGTGCTTGCTAATTCACGTTGATTAAAACCAGCCTGGCGACGTTTGTCGGCTGCGAGTATCCAGTGGAAGCGTTCCTTGTCTGCTTCAATTTTGCTGTATCCTGTCGGCTATCGGACTGTGAAGCCTCTCACGCCGATCCATTTATAACTGACTTCTTGTCAAGTGCGCAGGACAGTACGAAAGCAGTGAAGGAAGCGGTGAAGAGAAAGCGACGAAGGAAACAGTTGTTTTAATGCGATGCCTACTCGCACCCGCGCTATACGCACACTCGCAGTACTCTAAATACAGGAAAATTTACCTGAATGCATACAGGGATGCCTAACTGCTGATGCCTGTTAGGCAACAGCGAATTATTCACCCAAGCGGAAGAGTGCTTCGTATTTAAACGCAGTCCTAGGATACGAATTCCTCATGTGTTATTTTTATTATTAGACAAGTTGCAGAACGTGTAAAAATTACAGTTCCTCGCTTTCAATCATGATGGCTTAAATACTTCCCCAGATGCGCTTGTAACTCGCATTCTTTTACCCATGTCTTGAAATCCACAGTTTGTCCTTTCATATTGTTCGTTGCCATATTCATCCGCCAGAGCTTGAAAATGAATAAAATATCGACGGATCTTGCAGGGCCCTTAATGGAGTTGTGCGGCGTTTGGTAAAACGGCTGCAAAACGTGTTATTATGCGAATCCTCTTCCGCTCGCACGCCCTCAAAGCAAAGCTATAACCCTAACCTGTTTTTACAGCGCTAATCGACTCAACTGGACTAATTTTCAATTTGAAAATAATCATCGTTTAGTATCTTGCACCAACTTGGTCAAGAACCCGGCTACCACATCACACCAGCATTTTGGGGTCGGCCTAGATCACTCCAAGGCTGTCAACAGCACTAGCAGTAATTGGTATAAGTCTCCTTTATCTCCTGGTCTCTTATGTCGTCCCTTTGTATTAAACATGATACACTGGCATCACAACCCACATGAAGCTTCCTGGCGTAAAACACAAATTTGAACTTTTTGAATCGTCCCAGTGAGGTCATTGTATGCACATGTTTATGATAAAAAAGCACAGGTGTATGGTGTTGCGCGTTATGTCGTGCCCACATAATCACAGGGCGTCTTAAATTTACGGGTACCCCGTATGGACCGTAGCCATGCTTACGACGTTCTGCCGTGCTCTCGCAGGGAGGCACCGGCAAGATGCTGTCGACGTTCCTGCACAAGCTTCGGCGGACCAAGGAGCCTGGCGCCGACCACATGCAAACGAACCTGAAACGATGTCTGACAACATTCGACATCACCCTGCTCGGCATTGGCCACATGATGGGCTCCGGCATCTACGTGCTCACGCCATCCGTCGCCAAGAACACCGCAGGGCCCGCGCTCATCGTCTCGTACATCATAGCGGGCACCGCATCTCTGCTGGCTGCCCTTGCGTACGCCGAGTTCGGCGTACGCTTTCCCCGGGCTGGCTCTGCCTACTCGTACTCCTACTTTAGCGTGGGCGAGTTCTGGGCCTTCTTCGTAGGTTGGAACGTTGTACTCGAAAACGTCATCGGCATATCCGCGGTGGCGCGAGCCTGCAGCGCGTACATAGACTCGCTGACGCACGGCGCCATCAAGGCCTACATGGTCAACGCCACGGGCGAACTGCCCGGACCGTACCTCTCCGCGCATCCAGACTTTCTGGCACTAGGAATCATTGTCGTGTATGTGGCGTTCATGTCCGTTGGCGTGCAGGCCACGTCGTGGCTCAACAACATTCTGTGTTGCGTCAACATCTTCGTCCTGTTCATCATCATCGGAGTGGGCGGCTACTTCGCCGACTTCAGCAACTGGACCAGCCCGGAGACCGGTGGCTTCGCGCCTTTCGGCGTCCATGGCATCTTGGCAGCTTCGGCGGCCTGCTTCTTTGCCTACGTCGGCTTCGACGCCATCGCCGCGTCCGGGGAGGAAGCGGTGAACCCTCAGCGCTCCTTGCCCATCGCCACCTTCATCTCGATGACCGTGGTCACTGTGCTGTACGTGGCCGTCTCCGCGGTGCTCACGCTTATGGTCAACTACAAGGACATCGTGCCGGACTCGGGCCTGCCAGATGCACTTGAGAGCAAGGGAGCTATTTGGGCCAAGGTGAGATCTCGCTACCATTCCCGGAATAACTGCAGACACCGTGTCTGGAATATTTTAGCAACGCCGTGATGTGGCATCTCAGCACCCGAAACGCTTCTAAGGGTGCTAACTTCCTGGCATGTTTTGCAGAATGCAAGAGCTTTGGAGCATTGAGTGTCCCAATTGCGTTAGAGCCGGCAAGCGAAGTACAGTGACGGGAAGCTGAACAATGGCTGGTCACAGGACACTTGTGATATGCTGCAGCATTGTGGGGGTGACTAGTCTACCTCTTGGAAAAAAAAGAGAAAAACATGAAGGAGATGTTAAACATCCGCTTACAACGCGCCGAAGCAGTCTACGTGAACAAGTGCTTGCGGGCACCAGCGGAATATGTCACTTATGACGTACTATCGTGCATGCTCTCGCTTTTAAAATTGGCCCCTTGGGGTTATGTCACTGTTGTGTGCAACCGGCTCAAAACAAGGGCATATTAATTTTCCGATGGCCCGCGCCAACGTCGTTCTGTTGGTGCGTGGAGCCTCTCCATCAAGGTCAGAGAAAAAAAAAAAAGAATGCCGCGCGAGGAAGAAAAGGCGTTGCTAGACAACACCGAGGATAGTCAGTGGGTGTTGTTGTAGGTGGTAGCATTCGAAGCGCGTCGTCTGCTAATGCGCATAACCAAGCGGCACTCTCCCGCTCGAGCGCTACAGGAGTTATCAGTCAAACAATAAAATCAATGTCGGCTGAAATGACAAAAAGTACGTCTACGCAAGGTGCATGGTTCCTTGGTTATGCAACGCTCTATTCTTTTAAATTTTCGGGGTGCCAGTCAACTAAAGGTGTGGAGTAGGATGGGACCAACTCGCGCCTGTACTGGCTTATACGAAGACACTTTGAAATGGCCGGAGGGTCAGTGCTTGATCAGCTGTATCGTCCGTAAGCTGCCCCTCTTCTGGAAGGACATTCCAAGCATGGTCATGCGTTGTTATAAAACCAGATACTCGCGTCAGTTTCTGCTGCACAGCGGACGTGACCCCATAAAACTGCCATTCCAACGATTCAACCAAGTGGTAGGTCCGTAATTGAAGTTTATTCTATTCTGTGAGCGTCCGCATAATACCACCCGCAAACATACTGGGCATGTTCTCCAACTACCTTGATGCTTATCCCTCAGTTTTTTTTACCGAAGCCCACATAGTCCTTTACTTCATTATGTCTCATTTTCTCGTTGTCGCAGGCCTTTTTAATAAACGAAGTTGTGGTCGTAGCGCGTTTGCCGGCCGTGCTGCCTAGCTAACCTTAAAAGTGAATTTATGCGGCCTGGTATAGTCAGATTTTAATCCTGGCCGTGATTCGGGAAGCAACGTGCGCTTGTGCACATGGAATTTCGAATATCTTTCAAGAGAACCGACCTTCCATAAGGAATGTATGACACTTCAGTGCTGCCTACATAGAGCAGATTATGACAGATGCTTTTCTCTCCTAACAGACAGTATTGGAGTAGATCAGTTAATTCTGTTTGCTTCCTTTTTTTATCATGTTTCACATTTGAGTGACCGTAGCTCTCGTTTTCCAAGTAAAATTTGTTGCCGTGTCACCTACGCGACTCGCCGATGACGGGACCGTTAGCTGAGAGCGCAGCAACTTCTGCAGGCTACGATTGCACCACTGCCAGGCGTCACAAACGGTGTTTTTCCGAGAGCATGCTATCGCACTCACGTGTCAAACATTCCCGTCTGTACAGGTGCGCGTACTAGGGGGCCTCCATCTAGCTACGCTATAAAAGCGAAATTTAAGTTGAAGGATTTTCAATTTGTGACGTAGTTCCAGGCACGTTTTGCGGAATGCAATGACCACACTTCTGCATTCGTATAAATGAACTGTGCCATTTGTGCGAGTTTAAGGAAACAAAACATGTTTCATAATAGGATTTTTACGTCCCCTTTTCGTCGTATCTTGATAGCGCTAAAGTAGCGTGCTTTCGGAACACAGCGTAGACGGAACGTATCAAAATGCAGCTAAGGCGCTCCACCATGCATATATATATATTGGGATAAAATCAAATCAATCTTTATTTTTCCTTAAATCAATTATTGCTGGTTATGTCTCTGATTTCGCTGACTTGACGTTAGACCCAGCTATGCAAGGAACCCCCAAGTATATCCGCAAGTGGGTTTAGCGACGCAATCAGGCGTTCACGGGTAACTGGGGGACAAATTGGAACCGAATTTCTGTCATCTGCTTGTGAATTCTACTACGTTCACCTGTCGCTGCTGTGCAGACTGCGTGACTGCTGTCTTCTTTACGTGCTGTTTGGACGCCTTCTTTTTCAGCTCTTTAATTTCTCCAGAGTGAGAAGTGATGGCTTTTCAATGTCGCCAAACTTTCTTGACACGAAATGGATACCTCGTGTGAAGTGGCCTTAATCTTCACTAAGTACCTCACTCTCTGGACTCATCGTCGCCTCTGCTGTCGTATCTCGCAGATTGTGGTGATCATCGGCGCGCTGTGCGGTATGTCCACGGTGCTGATCGGAACGCTGTACGCGCTCACTCGGATCGCGTACGCCATGGCTGACGATGGTCTCATCATGAGGATGTTCGGCACCGTCAACAAGCGCACCAAGATCCCCTTGATTGCCATGTACGTCTTCTCTGCGCTGGCCGCAGTGCTGGCCGTCATCCTCGACATCGAGACCCTTGTAGAAATGATGTCCATCGGCACCCTGTTCGCCTACCTCGTGGTCAGCGGGGGAATCATCATCTTCCGCTTCCGGGCACCGGAAAAGAAGGTGCGGTGAATTTGTTTCATAATCATCGTAATCATTATCATCCGCCTATTTATAGTAACTACCGGGCGGTTCGCCCTGCCGTTACTATAAATAGGCGGATGATAACGGTTATCATTCACCTCTTCCATAGACATTCAACCATTCCTGTCCTACTTCGGTTCACCACACATGAACGTAATACAGTGCAGGAAGACATTATGCTTCGTAAACTCCGGAAACACAAGTTACACACAAATTTTGTGCTCGTTGTACCAAAAATTGTGTACTTTCAGTAGTTAGATGTGTGTGTCGAGCTCAAGACACTTTTGGGTCGGGTTCGCCGTTCGTGCCGGGAAGGAGCATACAAGCGCTAGGAATATTCCCAGTTATTTAAAGTAAACAATGAACGATACCTCTCGAATTACTGTCGATGTTTTGCGTGTGCTTTACTCTGCTAATGTCGTGCCCAGCAAACGAAAGCAGGCCAACTTGCTAACCAGTTATGAAAGATCGAAAGCGCGGAATAAATGACTTTTTCACAGTCTTGTAAGTAAAGGAGGTGTACGAGAAATCACAGGAATCTCCTTTCTACGCCCTGTCCTCTACGCGTTAGCCAAACCGCTTTGGCCGTTAAAAAACGTGTAATAACAGCGTATACAAGAGCGAGTTCATGTCTGTTGTCGCTCAGTCTTGCACACAAGTACATTTATTAACACTTGGGCGATGCCTTATCTTAACGATCACAGTTTATGTCCGCTATGTCGCCTTTGGGCCGCCTAATCAAGGGGTCTTAAAACATGTCCTTTTCCACACCATGTAAAGATAGCTTTTTGTACGCGCGAAACATTAAAAATATAATAGTGACATTCACGTTACCCAAACCTTGTGTCTAAATTTGTCTTTCACCTTTCCAAATGCTATGCTCACGGTCCTTGCTGTGATAGCGTCTTTTGAAGCAACAAAATACGTTTCGCGTCACACAGAAACAATGCGCTATCCGGCCTGTAGTTTTAATGGATCGCACATGCGTTGTCGGATGTGATGCTTACTTCGAGTTTCATTTAGGTAGTTAGACAGTCTTGAAGCATCTTTGTTAAATGAAACATGGGTGAACAAGCCGTAATCTACATCCGTGGGCATTGAAAAGACGTGTGTCCTGAAGAGGATTTTCTCCTGCTACTCTGCAGGGCACCGAAAAGTTTCGGCAGACGTCTTAGCGCCTGAATAGTTAAGTTGGACAATGGCTTTACTCCCAGTTCCCTCCTCTCACATTCCGCACTGATACACGAAACGCCGCGAGACACCCTACGTAGCGCAGCTGATAAAAGAAGTCGCAGCATGCTACGTTAGGATTTTCTCTGAAACACCCTCTTGCGACACGTCAATCAGTTCTCAGGGCAAAGTATAGACAGCGAAGAAGGCAGCATGTGAGGAACCACCTTTTAAGGCGTTCCTTCACACCTACCACACAGGACGTCGTCGAGATGGGCGCCCTTCCCGAGAAGCAGGCTAATGGCTCCAGTAGTCCGGCCTCCGCGTCGTCCAGCGGCGATCGGCTGCAGCCCCGGTTCCGCTTCATGGCGCCCGTGCTGGCCGGCGTGCCGACGGACCTCGTGATCTCGCTGAGCGTGTGTGGAATCGTTGTGGACACCCTGGTGCTCGGGTTCTTCACCCAGGCCCTCTGGGCCGAGATCTCGAACGGCGACTGGTGGGCCGTCGTTGTGCTCACCGTACTCCTGCTGGTCCTCGCGCTTCTCTGCTTCCTCATCGCCATCCACGAGCAGGCCATCACGGAACAGCGGTACAAGGTGAGCGTTACGTACAGGGTGCGGGTTTACTTATCGAGGTGTGCAGGAGCGGACCCAGCGCTGTCGCTGTTACTAATGTTTGACTAAAACGCTACCAGGAGAAAAAATACAAGGGGACTGCATCCCTGATCGGGAGTCATCGTGCTGTAGTCGATGAGTTATAGGGAGTTCAATACAAACAACCTTGGGATCTCCCTACCATATTTTGAAAGTGATTCATGGTTTCTCGTGGACGAAGCTAAGCTGAGACATTAATCGACCTTCGAAATCTCCAGCGGCAAGTTAACATGATGCAGGAGCATACCATGATTATGTGAAGGAAAAACATGAAAGGTTTACTGTTCCCAAGCGCATAATGCCGAGCCATGTGAAATTCCGGGCTCTGCGCTTGCCCAGGCGTCGCCTAGCAGCGCGCGCTTCTTTTCTTTGCGCATACGGTATGGGAGGCGTCACAGCCAATAGAAGTGGTGGCTTGCTCACTCAATCTTAATTAGACATTTAATGCTATCGCATTAAAACAAAAATTAGCATGGATCAACCGGCGCCAGCAACCGCATTCCACAGATTGAACCCAAACAAACTCGGCCAACTCCGCCCGGTCTACTTGAATGTAAGCGCCACGAAGGCAATTTGACTGGGACATGAAAATTATACTACGCGCGATATTCCAATTCCTCCATAAGTAGTTTCAGCCCAATTTTTGTATAGACGCCTCATGCACTTAGTAAGAGATTGGATTGTGCTTCATTTTGTTGAGAAAAAATCAACTTTCCGAGTGACAATGGTTTAAAGTCTCCCAGACCTTATATCCTAAGCGTCACTTTTATTCTTTGAACATCGTCAACCGGGTATCCATGTCGTGTAATTCTTGCTGGTTTCTTACATGGCACACTGGAATGGTGATTTTCACTGCCTGCTCTTTCAGATGCCATTTGTTCCATTCCTCCCAATCCTGAGCATTGTGGTCAACACCATCCTGCTGACCACCTTACATGGACTCACCTGGCTTCGCCTGCTTATCTGGGTTGCAGTTGGTAAGCTGCACTTTCTAAAGTCTATTCGCCAATTCTGCGCATGCTAAAGGACATCAACATGAGACACGTTTCTCGGAGCCTAATGCTAAAAAAGTCGGGTATTCATGTTTCTTGATAAGTGTACGGGTGATTGCTAGTCATTTAGCCCAAAGGACGATCAGTCAGAGAATAACGGAAGCAAGGTTGTATAGAGAAATGGTCTTCATAGTGATAGATTCAAGCACGGCAATGACTGCCCTGCCGTTTGCGGTAGTCAAAGAATCGGGTAGGATGAAGAAAGTTATCATATTACATCATTTGGTCTCTTCGAGCGCCCCCACCCGGGCTTTGTAGGGCTGCCTGACAGTTTGGTATACAGTAATCTAGCGTCAGCTATACTTGCTGTAAAATTTAACACTCGCCCAGAAGGGGAGAAGCTTAGGTGCACGGTTAAGCATGCGTACAAAGGGCCACCGGGCTCAGCTGCGTTTCCATATCACACAAAACAGCCGATCGTGAAGGGTCGGCATGCTCTCTCTTGGACTTCCGTCCACTGGTGACTGCAGAGTTTCACAGCGTGACTGCTTCCCCTAGGGAATTTCTTTTCCTTTTTGTGGTCTTGGCGTCAGGTAAATTTATATACGCCAACTGTAGGCAGGGGAGTTGATGCGATGTGTACAGGTCAAGGCTGGGATCCAATATGTCAATGTAGCAATTTAGCATACATGCGTACTGTTTCCAATCCTGCAGAAATTTGTAGTTGGAAAGGAAACGCGTTTCAATGGGCTCTACACGCATATGGTACAAGCAGCATGTGCACATAAGTTGCAGATAATTTTTGATAAAGAAACTGCACATGTTTGTGTTTCACTGTTCTCAGCCTTACCTTTACTTCAAAAGAACTTGCTTACTCATCTCGCCATGTCGGCTGGGCCTTTTTCCTTCGCAGGGCTCACTGGTTACTTTGTCTACGGTACCCAGCACAGCAAGCTCAACAAGCCCCAAGAACCAAGTTACAGCCCCGCGCCAGATGGTCCGGCCAGCAACGGCAAACCTCAGCAGCAGTCGAGCAACAGCCACCTCTGAAACGGGGGGCTGGCTTTGCCCTATTCTTCAGACGCCGCTGACCACAAAACCAATATATATATAAACGAGACCATCATCGGCGCCGAACGCACAAGAACAGCCCTGGCTCCTAGTGACTCGGATGCGTGTTCACTTCGTCGTGCGTGTGTGCAAGACGTGTGTCCATGAGGTGCTTCCGCTGGCCACAGCGCAACAACCCCGCATTTCAATCCAGTGCGGCGTTAGTTTCATTTGTACATAGACACTTCATACAGTTGGTAGGACACCACAGAATGGCGCCGCACATGCTTTGTGAGTGTGTGAGACGAACAGCAACCCTTCTTTTTGGGGGTCAATGTCAGCGAACTTCTGCCTTGCTTGAAAGTGCTCGCGGTGGGTCTCCTGTCATCGACAATGGCAGCTGAATTCGCAGCAAGAACAGCGTGTATCACCATCGCTTTGCCCACACTGCTTTTGTCAAGGTCGGCAGTGCTGGCCAAAGTGGACTGGTTCAGATTTTGAACAGAACAAGTAATTATTTTGTTTCCAACTAGGAGGAATGTTAGCCACAATTCAAATTTTTTTATGTAACTGCATGCGAGGTGTTTGTTGACTGGTTTGTACTGTATTTTTCTTTTTTTACCCGGCAAATGCGACGTTTCCTGTTGCTTTGCGAGTACATCTCGAGCCTGATCAAATATTGTACAAAGTATGGGCAATTTTGGAGGGTGCATTTAGGGCCCACAGTTGTCCAATGCAGTTTAGATACCACGGGAGTGTTCCCGTTTTACGGAAGGGCTGGTTTCCCGAATCAATTTTTATCCCTTCACGGGTGCGGTTTTAAATTCCATAAATACTTCTTATCGTTTTCAAAATGTAAAGTGGAGAGCAAGCATTTGTCCCGGCTGCCGTATTTGCAAAGGCAGAAATTTAAACTGGAAGCCACGTACCTTTTATACGCCATGCTTTCGTTTTTGAACCTAGTTCCGATGTCATCTGTATATGCGGCGCAGTGAATAGCTTTGTTTGGTTGTCAAAATATTTTGTTGGCACAATGCTGCGTAAAAATATTTGCATGACTTTTAAAGTAATATTTTTTGGTGTTATCCTTGCGTGCTGTGTAAATATGTTGCACACATAACTATTTATACATCTTATGTTTGTATTTTTGTTGTCTTTTAACACAACCACTTGGTGTTTTATGTGCTTTAGGCTTTGCATTTAAGTGGAGGTTCTTGCCAAAGTGTAATGAAATTCGTGAATGCCACCGAAAATGACGAAGAACGCCTACGTAATGTGCGCCTGTGAAGCCCGCGCCTTCCACGCTGTTGTTGATAGGTTCCCCAGTCATAAGTTTTGTTTTATTGTTGATACTTATCGCTTGCGCTTAGTGTTATTTATGCTGGCATGAACTATATAGATATGTACATAAATGGGGAAAAAGGGAATGTACGTGCACTGGTGCATCGAACTGTGCATCTGCACGCGCATATATATACATTTCTGTATATATGTGTAAATACTTTCGATGTTTCCAAGTCATGTTCTATAGCGGCCACGTCTCTGTCACTGTTTTACGACAAAACTTTTAAATTGTTACACGAATTGGTTGCTCTATTTAACAACAAAAAGCCCACAAATGCCTTTGTTACCTTTTCTTCTATGGCTGTGTTAGATGCAGATGCCGATTAATAAGCAGTCTTTCGTACGTGCACCTATAGTAATGTTCTTTTCTCCAAATTTATATAAAAAGTTGAGAAACCCTTAAAAAATGAAATGCGCTTAAACGGTGCTACGTATTGCAAGTAATAAAGAAATGACTTGATAGAAGCCACGATATCTATGACTCCGCTTTCCCCCTTTTTTATCTTGTCTGCGTATTTCGTCTAGTATGTCATTTGAGTTATTTTTTTTTCTTTCGTGGTTTATTGAGCAATTTCTTCTTCTCCTCTCTCTTCTGCAGCAAGTTCTCCGTGGTGACTGCATTACTCTGAACTAAATTTTGAAACATTTTAACTCGAAATCGTTACTTGGATTGGCTGGAGAAAGTCAGCACTTGGCTGACGTCCACCAAAGATGCATTCGGCTGGGGTCCAGAAAAGCGTCCGAAAACAGCTAACCGTCGGTGAGCGCTCAAGTCCTATTGGATTGCGACGCATTCCATAGCGCGCTCACCAGAAAAAAAATAAAACAAATACAAGCGCTTGCATCGAAAATCTCGCCTTCAGTCTCGGTCGGTTGGTCTCCAGTTTCTCTGAAGACAGTCCAACGGCAGCATGAATAATGATTCTGCAACAGGCAGCTGTAGTGAGTTCGATGTAGCTGTGGAATACAGCTGACATCGACAGAAGGCTTATCGACAAACTTAGCGAAAAGAAACCCTTTTTCGTTTCCATCTACTAAGAATACGTTTGAAACTCTTTTAAACTGTTTTAAAGTACAAGTACATAAGGAGCTGAAGACTCGCACCGTGTGTACAACCAAGAATACCACGTTTAAGCTTCTACGACAAGCTTGGCCCTCGAAAACCTGTTAAAGAGTTGGACCCCAGCTTTAATGCTGGTGACGGCATGGTCAATAGGCCATTTTTACTGCACAGCGCAGATACTGGGGAACACCACCAAAAACATTGCCTGGGAGCGCAAAGCGCTTATGAAGTGTGAAGAAAGCGCGTTTTAGAAAATATCCTGTCACCACCATTCTAATGAAAGTATTTTAAGGCAATGGAAGTATTTTAAGGCAGATACGGAGCTGTGTGTGTGTAGCTTGCTTCTTCATAGTTTTTTTGTTGTTGAACACGTTTATTTCACATTTTTATGCCAATCTAAGGCTGCTATGGGCACTGTCTTGTTGTGGTTATATAACGACCGTTGTACGAAGCGTCTGCAGCTGTGACAAGCTTCACATACACTTATGTTGCACGCTCACATGCATTATTTGAAATTGAAGTTAAAAAAACGTTCCGGAAGTGTCGTACGCTTCAAATTTCTAAAGAAACGAGCAGCAATGGCAAGTAAATGGGCCCAGAAAATCGTCGCAACTGAAAGTCTGTACTACACGTGTATTAGCAGAAATAATACCACATTCGCCTCTGCGACTACTCTACAATCGTCTGAAGCTTCAACTCGATTGTTAGGGCATATAATTAGCGACACAAGTATGGAAACAATGGCTTTGCCACTTACGCAGCAGTTGACGCTGCCTCATGGTGTTCGAGCAACGTCTGCATGCAGAACTAATTGTAGAATTAATTTGCTAATACAAATTAGAGAATGTTTTTCTCTAGAGAAAAGCGTGTTTTATTTTCGAGGTTAACTTCCAAGTTTGCTAAATCGCGGATTAAAAGCGATCGCACTAGAAAAAAGCTGCTTAAAGTCTAACCTAACTTATTGTGCCGGGCCCGCCTGGCCGTTGCAGCCCGGAGCCTCCAGGACAAGAGAGCTTTCACAAAGCCGGGGACGAAGAACTGCGACAATTCAACTGCAGATCTTCGCCTGAACAAAGTGTTTTTTTTTGTTTCACCTGTTGCGGTGCCGTAAGCGTTGACTGTTGTTACGTTTTCAACGCTACATTTTGTGTCCAGATATAGGTACGAGCCCGGCGCATCCTGTATGCGCCCTGCGGTATCTACTGGTTTGCTTGGAACACTCCTTTTATTATTTTTGGCAACTGCTTTTAAATAACTCTTCTGTTCAACGTCGTAGCTGGAGGGGGAATCGCGGATACAGGCGCGAACGGCCTGGGTTCGAGCACAAGCAGTGCTAATTTTTTTTCCGTGGGTTTTTAGTGCGAAATGATCCCTTAACTTTGTTTTATACATCCTTTTTGTAAATAACAGTGGTTTGACATTCTTTAAGCCGGTTTATAAGTGGGCCGCGGCATTTCAACCCGCTTAACTAACGTTCTGCATTACACCGAGAGAGCCTGGGAACGGGATATGGCGCATTCAAGGCGCGTACGTTCGCTTACGGGGTATATACTGTAGTTTACCTTGAAATGCTCTTAGGTACGCACTGAGGAGACAGCGGTCGGGATAAAGACAGGTCATCCACGCCAAACTCCCACAAAATTCACTCGACCATCTCCGATTACACTAGAAAAAACTCCGGGCAATATCCACTAACGCGAATCCTTGGGAGGGGCGAAGCATGCAGTGCATAAGTGTATTCTTGTCGCCTTGGCGTTTTTGCCCACGGAGGGGGTGGGGTATTGGTATACAGCTTTGTTGTAAGTCTTGTGTGTTTTAAGCACGAAGCGTTCTAGCGCAAGGCGTTAAAAAACGAGTGTCCCGGTGTTTTTTTTTACCGTGACTACATGATACTACGACGACATGAGACGCCGACAGCCCGAGCCCGTACGAGGCTTCACACCTAAAAAAATGGCCGATTCTTTCACCGAATTACTCGTCCTCGTAAGCAGTGTTTGGAGGAAAAAATTTTCTCTCTCGCACAAAGCAATTTCAATATCGTGGGAGTGACCGAAACCTAGGTTGCGATAAAAAAATTGCAAAAATAACATATCACACGGAGCGCGGTGAAAAAATTTCAGTTGGTATAAAAAGAACCGCGCTTCCTTGCTACAGCCCTTTGCTTGGCGGGGAAGCAATGCAGCGTTTCTTGGCCATATTTAGACCTTTTTTGCAGCTGTTAAAACTTCTCCAGATGCAATTAACCTGCATAATTTGTGTATAATGTTGACGTAAGCGCTCTAAAAAATGTGGAAGTCAGGAAGCGAGTACCTCCACAGCGGCAAATACATGAAATTTGAGAAACTCTCAATATTGCTCATGTTCAAGTGCTTCTCGCAGTGTGTGGCAGTCAAAGTTAAAATACAGTCTTAGGTGATTTAAAAGGGCATACAAACTACATTTATTTCGGAAAGTTTAATCGGATAAATTTTTGTTTTAAGCCAGACAATATCCCCGAAGGCCTCTGTCGGCGACCGTAAGTTCGCTTCACTGCATCGCATTGCCCCCGCGGGAGTGCGGAGGTTCGGCAGCCACACAGTGTGCCGTGTGTTTTTCTTTTTTTTTTTTTTGCTCCAACGTTGTTTTTCGCTTGGTAAAAGTGATTCCACATGCATATTCCGGCTCCCTTGCTGTGGCGTGGTCCACACCCCCACTGCGCATGCTCGGCTCATCTCGGGCCGGCCCAGGAAGACACCGGTAACACTGTCGCTCCAGGAGCCATTAAAGGGTAAGACACCACCGGGCGTTCAGCAAGCCGAGCATGCGCAGTGGGGGTGTGGACGGCGCAACAACGACAAGGGAGGGACATAGCCCCGCCGCATCTAATAAAATTACACCATCTTGCCGTAGGGGAAACCTGAGAGAGAGAGAGAGAACAACTTGTAGTATGCGAAACAGCCATTGGCTCAACGCGATTTCCCATTTCGTAGTTCCGGTAAGTGAAAAGTGTGGTAGTTACCATGGAAACCAAACTGTAAATATAACGGTAGCTACGTACTCAACCTCAACCTAACGGAAACGATGAACTGAAAACTAATGGGCACTTGAATCGACCCCATGGCTGCTTTGCATACTACTCAGGGTTCCCTACGGGAAGATGGTGTAATTTTTTTGTGCTTGCTTTTCCACCCGGACGTGCCGGCGTGCACACTGCCACTATATTAGCTTACTATCGTAAAAACCAACAAAACGAGCGTACTAGCGATTGATTGATTGATTGATTGATTGATTGATTGATTGATTGATTGATTGATTGATTGATTGATTGATTGATTGATTGATTGTAAGGTTTAATGCGCCGACGCAACTCAGGCGATGAGGCGCGCCGTAGTGGAGGGCTCCGGATTAATTTTGACCACCTGGGGATCCTTAGCGTGCGCCGAAATCTCGTACACACGGGCGTTTTTGCTTTTCGCCTCCATCAGGAAAGCGGCCGCCGCCGGAGCGTTCATAACTAAGTGAAAGCAGGCGCTGCCGGTTAATTATGTATATTTTGCCTCCAATGTACCTGCAGTTTTCGTTGCGCTAAACAATGGGGGGATGTATGACCAGCGCAAGCGGTTCACAAGTTTGGAATGGTTATGACTATATAAACCGTTTGGTTTTCGAAGCCTCTGTGGGACGCCAGTACGACGTTACGCCGCCAGGCTCTAATTGGGTCCAGCGAGCGAGCTACGAAGACAAGGCGAGCCCCTAAAGTGCTCTGCACTTAAAAGCGGAAGCAAGAAAGACTGTGAACTACGGCGCCCACTGTGGATTTGTGTGGATAGGCAGCGTCATATTAACAGTGCCGAGGCCGGGCCATATTTGAGACTTCACGATTTTTAGAATCCGCTTCAAAGAACACATATCGTATTTACTCGAAGAATCTCCGGAGTGTTTAGGAACATCGTCTGGGCGTCTACTTTCTCGCAGAGCACGTGGAGAGATCGTCATCGGAATTGAACTGCACCAGAAGACAATGAGATATAGACAGAATTCTGGATTGTCGAGATAGTTGGTTCACAGTGAAAAAGAGTAAACTGCGCAAGATGTTAAGACGAAAGAAAGAAATACATACGACTCTTAGAAGTGCAGCCTAAGTGCCGTATGAGTTTCATTTATTTGCCTTAATCTTTAGCGCAGTTTACCCTACTTTCAATAGACAACATCTTCCCTCGAAAATCAGGAAGCGCGTTAGTGAAAACTGGCTTCCTCTGTCTGCTTCACTAATTCGGCAGCGCACGCTTTGGTTGCCTACGTGTGAGTACTGCCGAAGTAGACAGGTGGACCTTTTTCAGAAACTGTTCGCACACACCTACAGCAAATACGCTTCCAATCGTCTGGCTATTTTGTGGTTTCATCAAGCAACAGAAATTTAAGCTCTCATAAGGCAGCTTTTTATGGAAACAGTGATATCATGCATATTGTATAAGCCGACTGACCAACACAAATAATTTAAATGGTTTATTATTCAAATGTTTTGATCGTACGGGGAGCTAAATCTCTTAGAAAACGTGCTTTCTATAGAAAATCGACACTGAAGTTTCATAAGAATGTTTTTAATAGCACTCTCGAATAAACAAGCGTACGTATTTTCATTTATGCAGAGATAGTTTACTTTTAGACCGGTAATACATTTACATTTTTGCCGGCAATATCTACTTTTATAAGAACAGGAAACTCGTTCATATTGCACAGGCCTTTGTTGCTATTAAATTGCGGAATGAATGTACCTTTTAACAAAAATATTTAATTCAACACAGTCTAAAATATAGGTTAGGCGTTTCGCAGCAATTCTACCACGAAGTAGGCCGTGTATACGTATTACCATGTTTTCTCTTCTTATTCATCTTTTAAGAAAAAAGGGAAAGGTAGGTACGTTTCTACATGCGTTTTCCTGCCTTTTGCTGGTGCAGTTTGTTGATGAGACCTTAAAAATTGCCCCCTCAACGAATCGCAGTGCAGCTACTCTCTGTGCCTATCAGCTGGGTCAGCTACGTCGCTCTACGGTATGCATGCTTATGGGCGAATGCAATGTTTTTTCCTAAGACTGAATAAACTGTGAGCTAACTTCAGGATTATTCACATTATGCAACGAACAGCTTTTTCGAAGCATTCGTTATTTAAATAGATAACGAATTTAAATAGAATCAGCAGGAGACTTAAACTTTTCGAACGAAGCCACGAAGTCGGCCATTTTTTTACAACCCTTCGGGCGGAGGGGGGGAGGGAAGGCTAATCTCAAGGGTTCCCGGTTCATTTGAACCCTTTGAACTATGGATAATCCGCCCGTGAGGATAAGTATTGGTGCAATGTGGCATGGACGGAACAGATTTTCATGCTACATCGCAGGGGTTCCCTGCAGACTAGCAAGAATTATGGTAGATTCTGCCGTTGTTTTGGGAAGAGTTTTTAGACTTACTAGAAGAGCTAATTAGCAAACCAAGCATCTGAGAGGAATTAATGCCAGCCTCAAGGATGAAGAGATGAGTCGTCATTTAGACTTCGCAAAGAATTATAGTTTTCTCGCGCAAGACGATTGCCAGTCATACCACTGAGGAAGCCACGATACATCTCCTCGTTGTACACTATTGTCCAGAAAAAACTGGGCGCTACGTGTAAACTCACATGCCGTGATATCGGATTGGCTTGACCCCGTGACAGCGGCAGTGGCTACTGTTCAAGCGGAGGCTTTGGCGGTTTTGAAATGCGAATTTTATGGTGTCCTGAAAATTCGCTATTTTT
>CM023452.1:125499297-125618262 GCA_013339765.2 Haemaphysalis longicornis | reverse complement strand
CCGGGGCTCCTCCTTACCACCGCTGACACTCTTTCACACCTATTTTACCCTTGCCTCCTCCGATGCCCTTTCGGCAAGTTGCGCAGTCGATCATAAGTGTGCGGTCATAAGATGATTGCGAAAAATATACAGAAGCATGGATGGGCGTGAAAATGCTCTGACGACTACTACACTCCCAAATAAAAACTTTATGCACAGTGCGAGCTGCAGTCTTCTCGGTGACGGCGCATTTCTGCTGCGTCTAGGGAAGGGTTCCAGTGATCAGCGAACGTACCTCGGCGAGTGCTACTCTGCTGCTGCCTCGCAGTGCGCCGCCGCCGCCGACCAGCATGTTGCCAATCTTGTTTGAACTTTCCGCGCAAATATCACGTGGATCAGATTAGCCCCGCACAAAGGAGCAGGGAACAGGTTGTTCAATATCGAGTTTGAACCTCCCGTGCAAACGTTGCGTAGTTTGGATTAGCACAGAATAGTACACCGGCTGGTGAAAGTGTAAGGGTGAGTGAACTCCTTGGTGGCGACACATGAAACGTGTGAGGGAAAGGCATCAGAAAGATGACGCCATAGCCTTACGTGTCATACTCAACTTGGCTCTTCGCTAGACGCTCGTGTCCGTTTTCTTTGTTTCGTCGCTGCTGCGTTCTCTCACTTGGTTACACGGCCATAAATGCACGCCGCTCCCACGAAGCCCAGGTATCGGCTGCCATGGGGCTTCCAACCTAAAACCCAAAACCCGAAAACCCGTTGTCGCCGGTTTGACGTTTGAGGTGCGCCGAAGCAGGATGGGTTCCGAGTGAATTTTGACCACTGCAGACCTTTAACGTGCGCCGAAATCTCGTACACACGGGCGTTTTTGCTTTTCGCCTCCATCAGAAACGCGGCCACTGCGGCCGGGAATCGAACCCGCGACCTCATGCTCAGCTGCCCAACGCCTTAGCAACTGAGCCACCGCGACAAGTCCCCGGTAGAAGAGGAGCTTCCCCAGTTGGAACGCCGGCTTGACCCCCATATATCCTTTTCAACTTGGAGGACTTCCGCTCGACATTTTCGACAGTGTCTTTCGCGCCGAAATATGCCCCAGCACCGGTGGCTGGTTCATACGTGCACGGTTTCAAATTTCAAATTCAAATTTTCAAATTTATTCAAAAAGTACAAGGTTGTATTGACATTTGCAGGTAGAAAAGGGGAAGCCTACCCGCGCAGCTAGGCTTCATGCCGCTACCGATGAGATGCCGGTTGTCCTGGTATTTAAATGTCGAAATAACATGGCTCAATGTGGTTAGTCGGCTGTACTCCTCAATCAAGTGGATCTAGTGC
The DNA here is from genome assembly GCA_013339765.2 of Haemaphysalis longicornis. Lineage (NCBI taxonomy): Eukaryota > Metazoa > Arthropoda > Arachnida > Ixodida > Ixodidae > Haemaphysalis > Haemaphysalis longicornis. Next base: position 125,616,945 of record CM023452.1, on the reverse strand, counting down.
GGGTTGGTGTGTTACACAGATATCTTACGCATACAATAAAATGCAGACGAAGAGAAAGGAAAACGCACATCCACATGTTTGTACGCTAGAATAGAGCTCAAGGCCTTTCAGGTTTTAAATCATTATGAAACGGATGCATGCTGTTTGTTTGGAGGAAGAAGAGAAAGTATCGGTGCGTTGGTACGAACACAAGCGCGAATGGCTTTAAAAACAGCGGAAAGCTGCTGGCACCACCGCTACCGCCTCAAGTTCAGCTCATGAATTAGCGGCAAATCCCTCCCGAATGAACAACAAGTTGCCCGCTTGGAACGCTGGCGTGAGGCCAAAGCACTTTTTAGATGCGACGCATCTCTTGCTCTGAGGCATGTCCCTCCTGCTTCGTCGCGGCGTTGTCCGCACACCACCTGTGCATGCGCAAACTCTCCTCCGTTCTTCTTGCTAACAGCTGTGTGTAACACGCTCTCTCTGTCTCATTATCATAACAGGTGCGCGCGCTTCGCTGACGCTTCTCTCTCGCATTTGCTCTCGCTGCGGACGCGCAACTCTCCTCCGTTCGTCTCCTCTCCTTCAAGTGCTGAATATAAAGCGGTGAGCGCGCTGCGCCGGTTCAGTCAAGTGCTTTCGCTTGACTGCGCTTGACTTTGCTTGTGCTTCGCTTGACGACGACGACTCCGTTGCTTCTTCCGATGTAGGGCGATTGAAGCAAGTCCCGTCAGTGAGTGGTTTGACACAATCGAGTACCAGCGTCAATCCAAACGCTGATGGCAACGTTACTTCAACTGAAGACAACACTGCGAAGCGGCGGGCACGTGACGCTGAACGTTTCACGCGATTTAGAGAATCAACCCAACGGAAACGCCAATTGAACCCCTGATGCGTCGCATCACATCAAGGTTCCCTCGCCGAAGATGGGCGTAATTTTCTCCTAGGGGTTTCAGGGGATATTTTCGAAGGCGTCTACACTTCTAAGCACGCGAACATGACCAGTTACCCGTTTATGCGTGTGCGGGTTTGTATTGGAGAATAGTGGGAGGGAGGAGAAGAGGCATGCGCCCGCAGGTACAGATGCCCGTACTGATGGATGGCAGGTCCGTTGTGCTGGTGCGAGATTTATTCGCGGAGGTTAATTGACCCAGTGGGACCTGTCGGGAGCCCTTCATGGTGGAGCGGATTGGGGTTTTGTGCTAGGCTTTGTTCACATTACCAAACCCGTATCATGATCTATGGACGTACACAAATGCCGTGCCATGCAATTCTGTTGGAAAAGACGTGAAATGACGTCTTTCTTTAAAGTTATTACGACAATTGCGGCAACAGTCGGAAACCTGCCTTACACAAAGTGTAAGATGCTTAGACGCGGGGAGGGAAACAGGCAGTTCCATGTCTATTTGCAAGAACAAAGCTTGAATACGTCAGAGGTTCATTCAGCTGATTGGCTAGGAAATATGCTCCATCGCAAATTACGATAAACGTGCTTTGTTTCGTGCACTCCGTGGACTGCGTACAGCTTTGTAGGCCATCCTGCTTCACCAAGTGGAAGGGCACTAATTTTTCGGTGCCCGCCGTGTCGGACAAAGTCTCCGAGAGGGTGTTCTTTGCTCAACTCGTACTGCCCATGATATGTACCATCTGATTGAGGACGCAGTTAAACCGGCTTTCCAAATTCCTTATTGATTCCGGCTGACACCACGTGGTGAGCTTGCCTGTTCTGCTCAAATTGCTGAACAACGTGTAGAAGGCGGGCGAGAACTCGTGACCCAGAACAATGTGCTTGTGAACCTGCACCACACTCGCCGCGGACAATTCACCAGAGCACGAGGCACTCCAGCATTACATACAACGACATCACCTCACACTACATTCTCACACAACGCAACTTTCCACCACCAGGAGGAAAATTAACAAAAGAACAACAAGCCACCCTCCAACAACTTTAAGCAAACACATTTCCGCATCCCACACGGCTCCGCGCATTCACCCAACATTATGCTACCCCTGTTTAGGCACTGCGGCGATCCGATATGGTGAGAAATGCCCGCCAGGGGGCCGAATGGATCTGCACCTTTCCCATGAGCTCTGTGATTTTCTGCGTTAGCAATGACAACCCTTTATCTCACCTCTTGCTGATCATGGGCCAAGCTTCCTAAGGTTGAAACCCCCCTGAGGGGACCACCCGCAGAAAGATCCATCCATCTCCTGCCGTTTAAATCCCGAAAGCAGCCCCGGCTGTGCTGCCCATGGCGGTAAGTGTAATCGTGGCTGCCACGAGGCATCATCTCGCGGTGATGACATCAGCCAACGGGGGTGTGATCACGGGCGAGGCGAAAAGCCCAGTGCCTGCCAAGTAGTGCGAATTATCTCTTCGGTTAGCGGCGAGACTATCTCGTCACGAAGACCACAGCGGATGGCTCCCCAGCCATTGGCGAAAGTTTGGTCGTGCCCTGGTGCTCCTCAAGCAGCACGCCAAGCACCTGGGAGATGTCTCGATCCTGGAGCCAAGCTCATCATCAGAGCACTGGCGGGAACGAACAAGGAAACAACCTTCGTAAGACGGCCCCAAGTACCCTCGCCTACCCAAAGACGACATTAAAGTCGTCATTCGTCCTCGAGAGGGCACGAATGTCCCACAGGTGAGCGACGCTTCGCCTGTGTGACAGCATTCTGGAGTCTGCGGGCTACTCCGAAGACATGCTACTCTCCAATCCTGAAAAAAATATCCTAATAGTGAGTACGGCGGGGCTCGCTTGATCGGAAACATATGCAAGGATTTCCGAGATGAAAACAGAACAAGCGAAGTATGCTGCTGTGGCTTATACCACGTCACCTGAGGATTCAGTGAAAGGAGTCATTCATCCACAATGTACCAAGCTACGACTCGGCAGAAGTAATAGCAGGAAGCCTAATCTACTAGAGGAACCCCACAGCACTGTACGCCAGGAGAATGGGGAAGACGAAGTCGGTGATTATAGCAATTACGGGTGAAACTGACGCTGTTCGTATACTACCGCGAAAAAGAATACCAGTGTATTCTGCACAAAAACTCCCACCACCCCGAAGTGGGATCGTGCGGAAATGGGAATGCATTGGTGCACGAGAGTGCGCTGCGGCAAGCAGTAACGGAGAGAGGCGTGCGCTCCACTGCATTTATATACAATTTGAGTCACGAGCGGGGCTACGCGACGGAGAGAGAGGTACGCGGAGAGGAGTTTCCGAGATGAAACAGCGCAACAGCCGACGCTTGCTGCTGGGCTCCTATCCACGCCGAGCTCCGCCGATGCGAGCGCCTTCAGCGAAGGAGTCATTCATCCCAGCTGTACGCAGAGCTACGACCTGCGGCAGACGCGCAAGTGAATAGGGGCAGGAAGCCTAATACTGCACGCCACGAGCCGAACCCCGACAGATGCATTCGATTAAACGACGACGACGACGACAGGGGAATACGAGGCGCGCGCTTACGTGCGCTTCGCGGGAATGCAGGCGCACGCCGTCGAGCACGACAACCCCCGACAAGAAATGCATTCGCATTTAAAAGAAACACGAAGTACGCGCAGCGTGCGGAAAAGTTGGACATCGCATGGACGTCAACCCGTACCCCGCCAAGTGCTTTTGCGGCGCGTGTCATGTTGCCAATCCCATGGAGGAACACAAGTGTGTGGTGAAGTGAGCCTTCTGTGGGAGAGCACATCCTATAGGGAAGAAAAAGTGCAAAAAGCGCTACGAGACACCTTAGGTGTTGAGGCAGCGCCAATGGCTCCGACAGCACCAAGGGCTCCAGCATCAACGACGCTGCATCTGCGTGGAGTTATGACGAGCGAATATATTAGTAATAGATATTCACACTTGGATAGTCAGCATGGACAGCAGAAAAAGCTTTACGATGAAAGAAGCATAAATGGCGCGCGCAGTGGTTCGCGGGTTGGGGGTTAGATATTACAGCCTGGCGTGATTTCTAGGGTGAGCACCATGATAAGGTTTCTGGGATGTCGTTACCCCTTGGTTGCTTTAAACACTGGAAGAACCGCCTGTAGGGAGAAATAATATTTTTGCTCAGTATATATATTCCACGGATAAGGACGTACTAAATTAGGAAAGAATTTTGCACATATTCTCTGGTCAGAAAATGCCAGCATACTTGATTACGTGCTTGCTGCCTTTGCTACTGCCTACCTGAGCCAGACGGTTCGTTTTCATAATTTGCGTTCCGGAAGGTTTGTAACCGCAGATAAATGACTATTTACATTTCTTTATACCTGGCGTAAGCACCTTGAGTTGTTTATGTAGCACCTTTATCGTGCTATTGGGAGAATATGGAAATAAAAGGGCAGATTTTGAGAAAGGGCTTCTTGAAAAAAATATGAAAACGTTCACTTCATGAAATGAAAACAGAAGAATAATGAAAGCGCCCTTGAGTTCACGATGTGTGGCAGTTGCTATCGTGTACTCAAATAGTTGTGTACTCGATATAATCTATACACGTGGACGCTAGGTAGTGCAATGTTGCATCAGGTGGTGCGAGGTGTCGTCCTACTATAAAAAATAAAAATTGGAATTTTTTGTGTAGTACAAATATCAGCTTAAATAAATACTACAAAAAATTTTTACATGTAATATAAGTAAAGCTATATTATTAATAAATGTTAAAATAAACCTAACTGCAGACTGCATTTATCACATAAACGTTTTGGTGATTGTTATAAACCAAGGAACGTTTTGCAGAAAATATGATTATGTTCGTACAATATCAAACCAGCTTAAGTAACGCGAGGTCTGTAAGTTCAATGCCACTGCTAATTTATTGACCACTAAATCCTGGTAACCGCAGGGGTAATTACTGCGAGTTGTGGAATTGTCGATGTCGTAATGTATGCTGCATGAACTTGTACAAGCTGCGGGCAGTAACGCTCCAAAACATGTTTTTGGCTAAGTAGTGTACATTTGTTCAGTGTTTATATCTCCGACAAGTTTTTGCTGCTTAAAAACAGTTCCCTAAAGCATCAACTATGTGTTATTGTGGCGCTGTTTGTATCAATACATACTCGGTATGATACTCTCTTTGAATGCCAGATTAGAACAAACAGTTATACGTTATATCACGTAATGATCAAGGCACCAAGAAAAAGCGCAATGTATACATAACTTATATCGTCGGGTAAATTTACCGTAAAGGTAAATGGGAAGACAGCTTTGACAATACTGTCGTATTTCTAGTGTATAACCTTTCATTGATACTTGGGGCCATGTTCACGATTCTTTTACTTCCATACAAGGGGTTAGAAGAATAAATGTTGAGGGGTATAGTCACAACCCCTGGCCTTCTCACACAGAACTGTACTGCGATAACAGTTTCTGGACGAAAAAATTGCTTGTCAAGCTCAGCATGGTCTGGACAACCTGCCTCATGCCCGACCACTGGCGCCAGTATACAGTGCACGCCTAAACTAGGCCGAAACCCGAATGGCCTACTGCCATACTAGGCAACTAACGACCCGTATCGCTCACGTCAACTCTGCGCAAACTGCTGGAAAGAATGGTGCTCACTAGACCAAACCACCATTTGGAATACGTGAAACCCAATTTTTTCGACCCGGGTTAGACTGGGTTTTGCAAGAGACTGTGCACCCATGACAGCATACACCTGATAAAGGCAGCTTTAAAGTGAAGACACCGAAGGCTCCGCCAGGTTCCCTGGCTTCTGGTGGGTGTTGATCTTCAGAGAGCTTTTGATGCGGTCATACGCGCCTACCTGCCTGAAGAACTGGCTGAACCGGTTCAAACTCCTAGGAGTATCCAGAAGTTTTTTGTTCGACCTTTCTTGCGACGTGGAACCTTTGAGTTTGCTGCGCCAACAACAGGCGTCACGTCGCCCGAGGTGTTTGATTGTGGCTCAGTTGGACACCTCAAGGGGACGTGATATCGCCTATCCTCTTCAACATCATGGTGGCAAAGATTCGCTAGGCGGTCAGGAAGATACCGGTTCATGGTTCGACTGCCTACGATGATGTCACCATCTGGGCCATTCCACAGCAGTGTACCACCACCCAAAATACCGTGACTACTGTTCAAACAGGCCGCAACATGCCCTCAGAATACCTCAAACGAAATTGCACGCAAGTATCTCCATCCAAGACGTAGTGTGTGGTCTTTCGGGGCTCTGATGCTTAGCGTGTCCCGGTCCACCTTACCCTGAATGAAAACGCTATATCGCGACCGACAGATTGTTGGACGCTAATACTGGGTATTCCCTTCCACGAGAATAGCTCTCTCAACGAATGGCTATCGCAGCTCCGAAAGTCGTGGAAGCCAATACCACGTACTACAGAGTATAGACAGCCGCCTCGGCGGTGCTTGCACCGTAGTAGCGCGAACACTCGTTACCACGGCAGTTGAAATCAGGAAGGCACGATCGGTGTCCGACGTCGATCGCTCGATGATCCGATGAAACGACGCTTGTGGGCCGGTTGGCCGATGGCACAAAACAAATGATGGTCTACTCCAATGAAACTGAAAATGTACAATGATCATCAGCCTATCTACGCCCACTGCAGGGCAAAGGCCTCTCACATTATTCTCTAATTACCTCGGTCCTGTGCTAACTGTGGCCAATTTGTCTCCGCAAACTTCTTAATCTCATCTGCCCATCTAACTTTCTGCCACTCCCTGCAACGCTTGCCTTCTCCAGGGATCCACTCTGTTACCCTTAATGACACTTTATTACACTACGCATTGACAACTCATGGCTCTTGATCGCAAACAAGAGGTGGGGCAAGGCCCACGTCGCGCTTGGCCCACTGCTCACCACCCCTGTCCCTGTCCGTCCTCTCTTCGTTCAAACCCCGAAAAACATCAAACTCCTCGGTTTTACCAACAAAACCACGCCCACAAAAGGACGTCACAACTTGAGAGTGAGGATGGCTCATTGATTAGCCCACATAAAGCCACAGATTGGCCACCGTGACAAAAACGCTAGGTGGATTCAAAATAGTCACGTAACCCACCTCTGTCACTCTCATATAAGAACCCAGAGGTATTCCACAAAACACAAATAAAACAGAAATAAAAACCAACCAAAATAAAGCAGACCTGAAGACGCGACTCCACTCTCGGGCGATACGTCTAAAACTATTGTCATACTGCGCACGCCTATATTTGTGTTTCGCACTGCCAGAATTCCTTTCCTTTAAAGGCACGTGGACCGTCTAATAAAGCGTGCTCGCCTACCTACTGAAGCATCCCAGCCGCCGAGTCGCCTGGTTTAGACGTGTGACGAACGGAAACTTCGCCCATTAACTTTGAGCTGTGCAACTATCATAGCCAGTATGTCTCGTGACCTCTTCCTAATTCTGACACAAGGTTTGACCCCTTGACCGACCTTCAGCTCCCGTCCCCTTCGGGCATTCTCGTGGCGGTAATCGCGGTCGTTAAAACGTCAACGGTCCCCCTGTGCCGGTTTCTCTAACGAACACAAGGAAATTCCCCTTCGAAAGCTTACATCCCTTTCAGCTATTTTGGAGTGACCAACGAGTTTATATGCACCGTGTCCGGGCCGGGTCCGCGGGTCGGGTGGATACAAAAGCGCGGCGAATAACAAAATCCTCCGTGGTTTCTCCTAACGCCCCTCAGGCCAAAGTCCACTCGGTCGGCGTGAAAAAAAAAACAGTACGTGTAAACACGCTATACCCACCGAACGATACCTAACTGCCGGCCGGTATTAATTAATAAATCAGGCGCCCGAACTTTACAAAGGTCCTCAAAGATAAGGGTTGCTAGGGAGCCATTACCTTTAAACAAGACGAAAATGCTAGGGAGCCATTACCTTTAAACAAGACGAAAATGCTCAGGCTAAAAGTCTTGCACCGAGACCCCCTTGGGGTGACCACCGGTCTCTCACACCACGTAAAAATTGAAGATGTACATAGGTACGCCCGACGCCCCTGAAAAAGCCATCAAAGTCACCCAAAAGTTTACCGATGTCCAGCAGTTACTCCAACAATTTTGAGCAACTAAGGAAGCGAGAGAGAGAGAATAACTTTAATGGACACTAGCGATGTTTACCCAGCCGTCGCGCTAATTTCCCACACTAGATGACGAAGAAAAAAAAAACAAGAAAAATAAATATAAAATGGGACAAATATCATTTTATGAACCCAAAATTTTGAGTTACGTGCAAAACGCTTTCTACCAAACTTTGTCTAATTTTGTGCTTGAAGGAATTTCCAAGAGAGCTTTGATTCCCCGTGTTGCCTGACTGCCACCCTAGCAAGGAACCGGACAGCCCTCAGTTCATGACCTGCTCGGAGCTACCTGCACATGATATCAGTTTCTGTCTGTAGATGTTATACTTCGGACGCACTCTTATAATGCGATGAATGTGTTTTCGGGAGTCACATGTGGAACAAAAAGGTGAAGTTGCCTGTTGTAATTTGTACAGGTAATGTCACGGGTAGGCTACATTCAAGGGCAGTCTATGCAGAAGGGCTTCCTCACGCTTGCGAAGCCCGCGTGGCATTCTGAAGGTGCACTTAGGATGAATCATATGAAAATGAATGGGATAAAAATAACCCTACCAAAACTAAAACGGTTATAATTACAACTACAAATAGAAATAGCATGTTAACTCGAACTATCCGCCTCGATTCCAGCGAAGTTGAGGTTGTTTCGGAATTTAAAATTTCTGGTGTATATTTTTCTTCACACATAAGTTGGAAGACTCACATAAATTACCTGTCTAAGAAGGTGTCATAAATTACGGGCGGTTAATCCCGCCGTCGTTTGTTTTTCGCAGAAACTGGAGATTAACGTGTGGAAACCCCTACTTAAATCGCATTTAAATTAATGTTATTTGGTCTGGTCCACAAACTACACTTAAAAACCTCAAAAGGCTTTTTGTTTTGCAAAAAACGAATTGTCCGACATTCTGGAACTATGGAACCTCAGTCTCGCACTTTGGCTCGAGGCTGCACTGGACAGGCAAAGGCGAAAGGGGAACCCGCACTCCCCTCGGCCTACTCCTGCGAGAGCGAGGGCTAGGGGCGACAGCGGCGGCACTCCAAGAAGCCCGCGCCGACCAGACGCAGACCTCGGGGTCGGCCCGACGCCGCGGTGAGCGGTCAAGACTACGGGACGGTGAAGCCCTGCGTGGCCTGATCCGTCCCCGACTGCCGGTACCTCAATAAAGTCCTTTCTCTCTCTCTCTCTCAGGCCTTTTGTGACTTCCTCGTCTTCACAGCTTCTAGTAGACGACGCTGATCATCATCATTTCATTCTGCTTTGCACGAGCCAACTCATGGCTCTCATGGCTGCGCCGGCTCGCACCCTTTTTTCCAGATTGCATTAAAGCATTATCCTCTTCAGACGAGTAGCTCCCCTTCCTGAGCATCGCGACGCAGCTGGAGAATCCAGAGGTCCAACACATGGGGCCGAAACCCTGGGACTTCTAGCCGACGCCAAGCAAATCCACGCACGGAGCCTTGGAAGCACAGGAAATCACGCGGCGCCTGCGCTCTGGGCGAGGGTTCCCAGCTGTGTGCGACCAAATGGATAAGCAACTTCGAAGACGCCTCAGACTACGGGCGCATCTGGATGGCCTTCGAGCGGAAGCGGAAGGCCACATAAAAGGAAATCGACAGGTTACACCATCTGCAGTAAGTGTACTGCTCGAGCGAATCGGCGCATTTTATATACAGATTGAGAAAGTTGACGACGAGATTTTTGAGGAGACACCAGACGACTTGCCAGACAGTACCGCGATAAAGTCACCACCTTGACGCCTAGTCTACGTTTCAAGATGCAGGAATGCCGGTCTTCGACGCCACGCCCGGCGACCGTTCTCCCAATACTACAAGACCAACCACACAAGAAGACCAACCACTACAGGACTTAGACACATGAAAAATAACTCGGGTGCCTTTGGAGGTAATTCGAGTTCTGTAATTTTAACGGCTACTTTGTACCACCAGATTCAATCTGTGGTAAACCGGCACTCAACGACATCCCGACTACCGCAAGACTCCACGTGTATCAACGATGCCCTTATTCAAGCAGAGTCCGGTGATGACACGACCAGGATGCGCAAGAATGAGATCTCCCGTGAAGCTTCCATGAACATTTGTACACCGGCGAGCAACGAAACTGCTGTCGTTCCAACCTTGGAGCATAGAATGACTTCACAGGAAAAATCCCTCTACTCGCCTCTTGGAACCCTAAAAGTGCTAAGCTGTCTTCGGAACCAGCGCTTCGAGAGACTTTCGTTCTAGCTCCAGAACAACCTGCATTTCATCGAGGAAGCAAAGAAAACTGAAAATCTTCGTGAGCGAAAGTCTGATAAATGACACGAGCGATCGAAAACAAACGCAAAAAGAAACAGCGAGCCAGAAGACAAGATGCTGAGCCAAAATGAGGCGTGAAGGGAAAATTGTTACGCTTCAGACACGGAACAAAGCAGAAGTAAAGCCGGCAAGGCGTCCATGGAGGAAAACACAAAGAAAAAGCATCAAAAGCACGCGTTCACCTAACGTACGACACCTGCAAGGATAGTTTTCCGTTCGTAGCAACTTTCCCTGGTTTAGGTTGAGGAACCTTTCATGCTCCTACCTTCATGAATCGACTCTGGCTTCCGAAACTTTCTGGCCAAATTACAAGAAGCAACAGGTTAGGCAGTTGAAACACGGATGGCGGAGGAAGCGCTCTCTGGACGGCGGACGCCTGATGCACGGGAACCTCAATTCCAGCTAAGAAAAAGACGACACTTATTGAAGGACACTATCGTTCTACTCGGCGAAGAACGGTGTCCAAAAAAACTGTGGACATTGACGCCGCGATTAGAAGAGTCGATCGATGGACGGGACGGAGTCTCAGAACTTGCAGTCTACGTTTTTCCTGCGGCACTACAGTCAAGCCTCCCGTCCTCCACCTTTCGGAAGCGAAGGACATAGCGTCATCTGTCGGCGGGGGAGACTGTTGTGACTTCCTCATCTACACAGATTCTACCTGACCACGCTGATCATCATCATTTCATTCTGCTTTCAACGACCGTCCGCATGCTCCCGTGGCTGCGCCGGCTCGCGCCCTTTTTCCAGATTCATCGATACACATTCACCAGCGCAAGAAGGACCGACGCACCCGTCTAAAAACCCTCCCTCCAGCTAGCTGCCTCAGCCGCCTACCTCCTATTCCCCACTCAGGTGAAACGTTTATTAACAAATATATTCCAAATTCAGCCTACACACCTGAAACACTTCTCAAGTGGTATACCCCTCAACTGACTCCTCGTTGTTCTTAATGCTGTACCACCACTCCATCAGACCTCACACACCTAGTTTGGTGGTGCCCAGCTTTCGCCAGGCGCCGTACACCCATTAATGCCCAGCGTACGTAATCAAGTACAGTGAATAATAATTTTTTTTGTGTAATCGAGGCGAATATATTTTAAAATTGATTTCGGATTGCTGCCATCAGGGGGTGTTTTTACCGCCCCTGTGTCGGTGGTGATCTCTCCATTCCTCCCACTAGGTGATTTTTACCGCCAAACTGCAGGAAACTGCACGCCTGCTCGCTAGCTCCGTAAGTGCGCGCTTTTTAGATGCAGAGCATCTGAACCACTCGCCTTGTCCCTACGGCGTCGTCGTCGTTGTCGTCGTCGGCGTTGTCCACCCCTCCCCCATTCTCCTCGCCGCGCCAGCTGCGCTCTCCGCCGCTCACCCCCTCTCCTCTCCGATAGCGAACGCTCTCTCGCGTGGGGCATTGGATTGGATTCGATTGGATTGGATTGGATTGGCTTGGCTTGGCTTGGCTTGGATTTGGATTGGATTGGATTAAAGTGGATTCTGTTGGATTGTGTTGCGTCATAGCCGCGGCAGACGCGCTGGGGCCGGCGCATGTGCAGTACTCTCTCTTCCGCGGTTTCCTCTCCTTCGGGCGCGCTGCGCATATAACCGGTGTGCCGTTCTCCGGCGAAGCAACATCCACGCTGGGCTCAAACACCTAGAGTCCACGCCGCTTTAAAAGTACGCCAACATCGTCATCAACTGGGACCGGCTTACGCAGTCCCGTCAACGTTATGCGTGCTATAAAACAAGGTCCCTTCGCCGCTCCGCCTATGCGTCGCATTTACACAGGGGTTCCCGCGAGGGGAGGTGGGAGTTTTTTTTTAGGGGCGAAGCTCCTAACGCCATGGGTCTGTCCATCCCTCGTGTCTCGTGGTACGTGACCTCCGCATGCTTTCGGAGATGTCGCAAAGTGGGCCGCGTTGCACGCGCAAGAACCGGCTGCAACCGGCAGCGCAAACTCGGCACCGGGAGTGCGAGCTTGTCTGTGTTCGCCAACGGAGGCGCGAGCGCACGTGCACTGCGAGGGGGAGATCACGCAAGAGATCACGCCACGAACGCAGGAACTCGTTCTCGGAGATCGAACGAGACGCAAGGACCTTTGCTCGTTTCCTCTCGTCTTGTTCGGGCACAAGTTCGCCCTAAATAAAAGTACTTTCTTTAACGTTGTGTCCCATCCTACGTGACAAATTGTGGTGGAGGTGCGGGGTAGTCCTCGATGGCGCGGGGTCTTTCACCAGGTCTGGGCCTGGGAGCATTGACTCCGAAAATAAAAGTTGATTTGTGCAATGTACGCACACAGTCTTACGTCTTTCTTAATGATGTAATGGGCGAACTTTCACGGGAGAGTTAAGGTTACCGATAATCTCCACCTCTCGAGCTTCGCCCCACTTATCATCATTCATTCCGTGGATAGGGCGTGAGTTTTTTGTTTTGTAAAGTTTTTAGCGTGGTCTGAGAGATTCAATATTTGTGTGGGTTGTTTATGAAAATGGGTCCTCGGCACACGTACAATTTTGTTTGCGATGTTTGGTGATAATAACAAGTTATGATGGCTTGAACCTCGGTGTACTTGATATAGTACAATGGGCGCTTACGTGTGCTACACTAATATCCCGTTGCAGACGGTTTGCGCCACGGAGGCTGACTTTTCTTTGCCCCTGAAACGTTCTGCCGACTTCGAGAAGCTCTAGAAGAGCTTGACAATACAGAAGAGGCAGATAATGATGTTGACTTGGTGATCGTGCCCCCTGAGCCTGCTGCCGAAACCGATGAAGAAGAGGGAGATGACGACTGCAGTCTGTTCACCTGCGCTTGACTGGACATTTCCTCTTCGTCTTCCAAATTTCACGTCAATGTATTTGGCAGAATTTTTGGGAATCCCGCTCGCTCTTTGAAAGCTCAGCGAAGAGCATTCCCAGGTGATCATTGTGACGGATTCTTTTTCGGTTTGCTCCGCTTTATTTTCACCAACCGTTTCTCCACTTCGCCGATCGCTGTCGATGCTCGTACCGGCACATGTCAGGGAAATCCGTCTGGTATAGGTCCCAGGGCACAGAGGAGTTGAACTTAAAGAAACTGCTGATTACCTGGCAGAAGTAGCACTGAATGGTCCTCTCGTTGATGCTGTGCCCTCGATACCCTATGTTGTTTGAACTAGTTCTCGAAGGTACAGTTCACTGGACAGCTTCCGACCAGACAGCATCGCTGGCTGCCCTGACATTGAGCATCTCCCGCACTCGTGGAAGTGTGACTTTGCGCAGTCTCGGCTGTGCGAGGTCACACTGACTTGTTTTCGATGTCGAACACCTAATTTGAATTTTTATCTACACCGTGCACGCATAGCGCCATCGGCCATCTGCAGCTTCTGTCAAGAGGAGGAAACACTTAACCACTTCCTGTTGTCTTGCCGGAGGTTCTCTTCCCTCCGAAATTGTTACCTGGAGGTTCCCCTCCGGCGCCTGGGTCTCGCTTTGTCGGTGGCTTATTTATTGTCATTTGGGGCAGTCGGGTTCGGTCGGTGCAACGGGGATGTTTTTCGCGCTCTTCACTTATTTATTGCCGAAACAGGTCGCTCGCCTTGTTAATCAACAGCATCAACCCATTTTAATTCGTTTATTGAAATGCCTGTTGGTACAGTAGTATTGAATGTCTTTTGCTTCCTAATTTAGTAGCATCACTGTACCCTATTTTCCCTTCGTTTGAAACTAATTACTAAGCTTCTACAGCAGTGAAATTACAATAAGACTTGGCCAACCCCCCTTAGTGGGTACGCGCCATTCTTGTTCCGGATCCAACCAATCAACCAACCATTGAAGACCGTGGGGTGAATGACGTATGCGGTAAGTGCTACTAATCTTGCAACATCGATTTTAAAATTTTTTGTGCAGTTGTAGAGCTTCATGTATTTTCGAGGTTCGCTCGAGGTGCACGGGACTCCTGCAGATCCTTTACCACATGTTCAAAGTGCTCTAAAAAGGTGAGGAATGAGACCGCCCCCAAATGGCAACAAAGTGCGCCTCAAAACTCTTGGCCTGCGCCCACGAATGAAACTGAAGACCTCGGAAGCAGTTTGAAGACCAAATTTTAAGGAAAATCGCCGGGTGAGATATTTTTCACCATTTTTGATGAGGAGGTCCTCACTCAAGCAATAGTTCAGTCAGGGACATAAGCGAAATAAAAAAAATGAGCACAGCTTTTCTTTGAGCACGGATGACCTAAAGAAATTCCTTGGTATTTTTCTTCTGAGCGGCTACCACAGATTGCCAAGTCAGAGGATGTACTGGTCTCTTGACGAAGATGTTGGCGTTCCTTGTGTGTTTCGGTGCATGCTCAGGACGAGGTTCTTGGATATAAAGAGTGAGTGAGTGAAGACTTTATTAAAATCGCCTGCAGGCGGCCTCCGTTACCGAAGAGCCGTGACGCGGCCCTACGGGTTTCAGGCTGGGCTCTTTACTAGGCAGCTCCCTCGCTACTAGTGTCGAGGTCCTCCGGACTGCCCGCGCTGGGCGGCCGGGCCCTCTCGGCTTTCGCTCGGGCGATGCTGTTCAAGTGCCGCCAGTATCTGCTTGACGGCCTGTAGTTGTACGTCCTTGTCACTGCTCCGCGCCGCGGTCAGGTACCACGGCGGGATCTTTGTCTCCATTGACGCTTCTGTAGGTCTTGCCGAGCAGTCCCACAGGATATGAGCCATCGTTTCCCACGCACTGCGGCACACTTTGCACGTATCGTCCTCGTATTGCTGGGGGCACTCATGCTTCATGATGACCGGGGTCAGTAAGGAACCCGTCTGCAATTGTCTTAGTACCACCGCTTGCTCCCTGGCCAGGCCGGGGTGCGGCGGCGCCATTTCTCTTCTTCTCATCCTATAGTTTGTCGTGATTTCGTTATATGTCCCCATCCTGTCTTTGGTTTCCCCCCACAGTTATGCAGACGGGTTCGCTCCATCCGCGCGGCCAGTTAACACTCGCGCGGTAGAGTTCGCCGTCTCATTGTGGTTCACATATTGTTCTAACATTTCGTTCCCCGCGTGTGCGGGGAACCACTTCACTGTCACGTGCCTGTTCGCGAAGTCCAGCGAGGCGAGCAACCTCACTGCTCTACTACATACTCTCCCTCTGGCGAAGTTCCGCACGGTCCCTTTAGAGTCGCACATAATGATCCTGGTGTGTGGGACCGCGATGGCTAAGGCTATAGCCACCTCTTCGGCACATCTCGCCTCATGTGCCCGGACACTTGCCGCGGTGACTGTTGAGCCGGTCTTGGCGTCGATGACCACCGCCGCGTACGTCTTCTTGCCTCGATACTCTGCCGCGTCCACGTACCTCGTGCCCGGCATCTCAGCGTGCATCTCGACCATGGCCTTGGCTCGAGACTTCCGCCGTTCTCCGCTGTGTTCGGGGTCCATGTTCTTTGAAACGGGGTAGACCCAGATTCCTCTCGTGATGTTTTCGGGTACGTCTTCTTGTTCGCATAGCTCTTCCTCGCTCGTACCGGGGTCTAGACCCAGTCTAGCGAGGATGGCCCTTCCCGTCTTGGTTTCCTTGAGCCTCTCGATTTGGGCGGCTCGCTGTGCTTCTCCGATCTCCTCGAGCGCGTTGTGCACGCCGAGGGCCAGCAACTTCTCGGTGCTCGTGCAGTCAAGAAGTCCGAGTGCGGCCTTGTGGGCTTTCCGTATCATCGCGTTGATCTTGTTTCGTTCGTCTAACCGCCAGTTATGGAAGGCGGCGACGTACGCCACGTGGCTTATGGCGAACGATTGAACTAGTCGTAGCAGGCTGTCCTCTCACATGCCAGCCTTTCTGTTGGCGACCCTCTTTATGAGGCGTGTGGCCGCGGTGACCTTAGCAGAAAGGCGATTGATGGCTTCGCCGTTCGTGCGACGTTTCTCGATTAACATGCCCAGCACTCGGACCTTCCCGACCTCCGGGATCACCTGTCCGTTGCTGGTTCGGATTATGATCTTGTCTTTTGCCGCGGCTTCCTCTTCCGCCGTCTTCTTTCTTGCGCCCTTCGGTGGCAACACCAAGAGTTCTGACTTGCTCGGGGAGCATACCAGTCCCGATCCGTCAAGTTGGCTCTCGATGGCTTCCACTGCTTGCTGTAGTGTCGACTCTATGTGCCCGTTGCTGCCACCCGGGACCCACAACGTGATGTCGTCGGCATAGATGGTGTGGCGCACATCCGCCAGTGACTTCAGGCGCCGGCCGACCCCGATCATCACCAGGTTGAAGAGCAGCGGTGAGATCACCGAGCCCTGTGGGATCCCAATGCTGCCGAGCTTCTTCTCTTCGAGCATGATGTCGCCGACGTGGATTTCTGCTGTGCGTTCTGACAGGAACTCGCGCACGTAGTCGTACGTCCGGACACCCATGTCCAGTTCGCTGATTTGGGCCAAAACCGCTGCGTGCTTGACTTTGTCGAATGCACTCAGCAGGTCTAGCCCCAGGATGGCCTTGTTGTCACGCGTTTTGGTCTTGTCATCGATGATTTCAGTCTTGAGCTGTATCATTGCGTCCTGTGTGCTCAACTTGAGATTCGTGCATTTTGCTGACAACAACGCTATTGTTGGAACAACCGACAGGATGTATAAAGTCCGGCCGGTCATGGATTTACTAAACAAAGGGTTCCAGCAGCATGGGGTTTTTCACAGAAACCTTTCCATAGACGAATCAATGGTAAAATATTTTGGACATCACCTGTGCAAGCAGTTTATTCGGGGCAAGCGAATACGATTTGGCGATAAAAACTGGATGCTCTGCAGTTCAGATGGCTACTGCTACGCCTTTGACACCTATTGCGGAAAGCCGTCGATCTCTGAAAACTTGTCCCTTAGCAGCCAAGTAGTGCTTTCTTTTTGCTTGAAGATTTCTATCCCTTCGGACCACATCCTTTACTTCGACAATTTTTTCACCGGAATTGACCTGCCAGCGACTCTTAGAATGAACGGTTTCAGAGCGACCGGCACTATCCGCGAGAACCCCCTCAAGAATGCTCCCTTGCCAGCGAAGAAAGAGATGGAAAAGCGAGATAGGGGCTACTTCGCTAGCTGCTTTGACACTGAAAATGAAGTGCTCCTCGTAAAGTGGCGTGACGGCAGCGTCGTGACAATGGCGACGAATTATTACTAAGTTGAGCCCATTGGGGCAGTAAGCCGGTGGTCTTCTTCGAATAAAGAACGAGTAAAGGTAGCCCAGCCAAGCGTTGTCGGCACTTACAATAATGGAATGGGAGGCGTGGACCTTCTCGATCAGACCACCAACAACTACAGGATCGGCATTCGCTCTAAGAAGTGGTGGTGGGTATTGTTCACCCAGATGCTAAACATTTCCGTGGTGAATGCGTGGAGGATTCACCAAATGTCGTCTGAAAACAGACTGGACCTTCTAACTTTCACTACACTCCGGACTCGCCACCTCTTGCGCCTGGGTGTTCAGAACCGGAACCAAAGACGAACACCTGCAAGCGTCCCAACTGACATCATTTTTGACCCCAGAGGGCACTAACCCAGGAATCTGGGAAAGCAGCTCAGATGCAAAGTTTGCGATATGCGAGCCATGTGGGAACGCGAAAAGTGCCAATGCACTTCAAAGAATTCCATGAAGGCAAGTACGGAGCGTCGGAGCAACGGCGGTCGAAATGAATCTGCAACGGCCCATTGTACTAGATCAGGTACGGGGTCATAACTTCTCAGGAAATAAATAGTTTTTTGTGAACTTTTGTTGAGAGTTTTCTTGAGGGGCCCTACTAATATATGCAATTTTTTTTTCAACTTTCGCGCAGTAGTTTTTCCATGGGTCATAATGGGTTAGAATCGCCCAACCCCATCCTGATCCACAACAAACTGATGCACAACTATTATATGAAATAGCAGTTTATTAAATTAAAAGAGGTCTTACAATGGTTGTTTGAGCGGGTCCTCCCCCGAACGAACTGGCGAACGTGCACAAACCCTATTGCGATCATCATGAACTGGCCTATGAATGGCAGGTTCCAAGAACTAAGAACTGGCCCAGTTATTGAGTCCACTGAGAACGACTAGCATTTCTCTATTTTCCCTTATCCTCCCTGCCCATTCCTTTCGCCCATCGGGACCAGTGGTCATCCTTTTCTAATAAAGGTTGTATGTCTCCCTTACCCTCTTCAGATGTGTCGCTTCCCTTCCTCACCATCGCGCCGCAGCTGGAGGACCCAGAGGTCCATGAAGGACTATTTCAATTATATCGCATTATTAATATTAAAATTATATTTCAGTGGCGCCTATTGAAACAGCTATTTTTTTCTCTTATTCGGTAACCAACCGGATAACTGGAGTGGCTTCACTACAACTTAGAAATATTCTTGTGAATACCAGAAGTAATGACTTTTCGGCCATCTCGCACTTCAGCACGATTTACAAATATCAAGAACTACCATATAACATTCCTTACTATCTCAACAAATGCTCCAAACTTTTAGTCCTTAATCACAAGCTTTTGGAGTCGTATTTTATACAGCCTGAAAATTAGTCTACCAATGTTTGTATGTTTCATTTCTAGCGATATCGCTACACAATAATAAAAGAGGCGACCTGTGTGAAGGGTCGTTTTGTACAAATGAAATGTAACATTGGATTGTTGATGCGTTGTCTTTTGAGATTCTCGTATTACGCGTTGTTTTATTTCAGAAAGAAAAGCAGCGTGTCCACTCCAAGTTACTTCACTGTATGCTCAGTTTTTTTATGTGCATGCTGCAAACAGAATCTCATTGTGCGGTTACCTAATATTTCTACATTATAGTTCCCTTTTATGAATTTGTGCTTCTGTGTACTTGCATGTGTGTATGGCAAAAACTGGATTTAATACCTATTCTGAATTGTATTGGTTTATTTTTGTTACGCAGCCATCCTTGATTGAACTTAATAACGGAACTGTTCTGATCGGTTTCTAGATTTCCGGCAGTTTTTGTTAGTTGCAACGTAAAAAGTACGTTAGAAGCTTCCTGTATTACTACGCCTTATGCCAGTATTATTTTGTATTTTGCTATTTTTGATGCAGCACTCGCTTTTTCTATTACCACGTTTTGTTTCTATTGCGTCGCTGCCTCGAAATGGTCTCCTGAGCCCAGTCAAGGCGTTTGTCTTCAGCTTTTGGCCCTGCCGACCATCCAGACCATCTTTTCTTAAAAAAATAGAAAATGAATTGAATTGAACTGAAGATGGGCGAATTGCGCCCTGGCGTCAGATACACATCTGCGCTTTCCATGCGGTTGGTGAGACGAGTATTGCCGCGTCCTTTCTCGTGAATAGGATCGGCAGAGCTTGAGTACAGAGACTGCGGGCAGACGAGGCAGCTTTGCCAGCTGCGTCGTTGCCCAGAACTGCGCATTGGGAGGAAGCCACTGCAGATGTACGCTGTGTGCCTTTGTACGGCTCGAAAGCGCAAAATAGTGATTTCCAGGCTAACTATTCTTTTGGAAACAATTTCAAGATCAGAAGTGCTGACTGGGGGTCTGTAGCAACAGCCCAATGATTGGCCGGTTGCTTTAGAATACTGTGAAAAGCAGCGCGCAGTCCAGCCATCTGAGTGACTGTCGCAGAGTACTTGTGGCCAAGTGGGGCGAAGATTGTAGGGGGAAACGAAGGAACCGAGATCCTTACCGCCCACGATGGAGCCGTAGCTGAGCCACCAATGAACACGTGAGCATGGCCTCTGTATTTCCTTTCAATAGGTTGCAGGCAAATAACTATATAGCCGGGGCTGGTATATCCACCTCCCGCTTAAATACTGGTACGATGGTGACAATATTCATTGCAGGAAATAGCCACGTAGGGTGAGGAGAAGAAGCGGAAGGCTGATACAGGAAAGGCAAATGATGCTGCACTTCAGAGACACAGACGGGGCGAAAAGGATGCCCAGGCTGGCTTGCCACAACGTGAGGGCGCTTGCGAAGTTGTTCCATTGTCTGCAAAGCAGCGGGCAGAAGCAGTCTGCTCTCTGTCATGGTTCCCAGCTGTGGAAGTAGTATTCGGAACATTAATACATATCTTCAGTATTGATGCCTGCAACACGTCTAGTATTTTAAAATTTCCTTTGGAGAGAGCAGCAACTCCTAACGTTAAGCCAATTGAATGAGCTCTTTAGGTCGGTGGAAAATGGACAAACTGTAGAAACTCAACTTCGCTTTATCGGCTAAATATAAAGGGTTCATCATAAAATATTATTGCATCACAGTGATACGCAAATCTTATGATATTCTTGGGATATCGATGGATACACGTATATTTTGGCCATAAGGAGCTGCTCATTTAAGAAGTGAATATTGTGCAGGCCCTTAGGTTTGCTTGTATTTTCTACATCGATGAGGACGACAACCAGGGCTTAGCCACCGATGACTCCGGTCGAGTGACCACAACCTGCGAGATGCCGTTGCATTCTGTGTACAAGAAAGAGATTATCTGTGCGCACCCACCACCATGTACTGCTTTGCTTGCAACATTCGTTCTATTCTATTGGGCAACTTCCTGGAAGGGCCACGCTTTTCGCCTCTGTAGCCTGCGGGTTAGAACTGCGGGTTTCGGAACGAACGACCCAGGTTCGCGTCACAGCAATGCTAATATTTCTTTCCTGGACACGTGATATTTTTTTTATTTTAAAATGTCATCTTAGCTCAATCCTGCGCATTATCTCGTATATAAAAGTTCTTGGGTATATTTTAGGGTTTGGAGGCCGACGCCGCACATGAACACTTTTAGTTAAAGTTTCCAATGGCACTGGAAGTGAGGGCTTTGGCCCATCCTTAAATGGAATATCACCCAGCAGCTTTTTTTACATCAGAAAATGAAAAAGTGAATTACCACCTCTCTTCGAAGAATGAGACCGAACAACGGTATGGGTTGTATTTAAAAAAAGGGGAACGGAAGGATATTTGAGCCTCAAAAAATGGTTAATAATTTTTTTTCGCACCACACACCCTCCGGCGCGCATAGCCGAGAGCGAGCTGCACGCCTGTCGGTGACCGGCTGATGAAGAGTGGGGAAGACGCGCATCCCACAGCTGCCTAGAAGTTGCCGCGGTTGTGCCCGCACCTGACAAGTCTCGCCTTCGCCTCTCTTGTAATTCCCCCGAAGCTGGTGCTGTGATTAAGCGGTCAACGAGCCCCCAAGGCTTACGACCCGCCTCGTCTACGCTGCGCCGGAAGGCGGCCAGCACGTGCTGCCTCGCTCTATGCTCGCCACCCGAGCGCATTCGGCCTACCCGACCCTGGCTGTCAACCGGGTGCTTCGAGTTCCTCGACTGGCCGATCGGGCATGCCTTGACGGAAGGCATTCCGCATTTTCTTTCTATTCAGTGGGAAAACCGTTCTTGAATGGTTACCCGATAAGTAGGCTTCACGGTTAAAATTTTATCTGAGCTAGCAACTATCCCTGCAGAAGGCGGCTGCTTAATAAGCTAGCTCAAATGTTTTACAACCGATTTTAAAGCGACTTCTGGGCTCAGGATGTTCCAAAAAACACTTCCCTGGAACTTGAACTGTGCCACGAAGGTCGTGGAGAACTCTGCTAAGTGAGGAAATGAGGAGTCACGCTTAATTCAATTAATCGCTCCTCGAAGTTTCGCTCCGCGATGAAGATAACGAGGCATTGAATTGTGGGCAAATACAGGCTTATTTTCATTCGGAGCCAGCCCTCCTAATATTTGCACTACATGCCCTGTTTAAACGTCATGATTCATATGAGCATACTGCTGACTCTAATTACTAACTACGCTAAAATACATCGGTGAACCTTTGTTTCGCATTACCCAAACCTGAAAAGCAAACAATGATGCCGGCATCATTTAGGTGTCCAGAAGGTCAGTGTTAACGACGCCGAATCCCATGAAATATTAAAGTGAAGCTTCATTGGTGTTGATGATGGTGGTGTCGTAATCAAATCGCACTGCAGAAAAGCCAACTTAAGGCATTTGGAAGGCCCATGATGATGATGATCATGATCATGATGATGACACAAGAAAAATCGCTTCCCTAGGTGTGCATGGAGCCTGGGTCTCTCGCACACGAAGCCGGAGATGGCGTGAGTGCGACGTGGCCGAAGGAGATCATATTTTGGTCATTGACATCCCCATTAAAGGAGCACTAACACTAAATTGCTCGCTTTCGGTTTGCATGCTTTATAGTGTACGTATTTGTTCAGTAACTACAAAAGTCGAACCAAAAGCGGTCAGCATCCAGCGTAGAATTTATGGAGCATTTATTCTAATCAGTTCCAAATTCGGTCGTCGCGCGCCAAATTGTCGTTGAAATGCAAGACGGACGATGTTACGTCACAATTTTGTGTCCCAAGAACACTGGTGCTAACATTAATAAAAACACCGTGACGTCAGGGACGTTTGCCGCATTGTGTCTTACAATAGCACATAACCTCACTCGCCCGGGCAGTCGACACGTCGTCTAAATCGTCAGACTCGGATGAGTCGCTACCTTCTAACAGACATACATACATACAGACAGACAGACAGACAGACAGACAGACAGACAGAACAACTTTATTTGGCCACCGCTGAGGTGATTAGGCAGGCGACGTGTACGCCGTCGTCCGTTTTTATTATCGCTGCGGCTTGACCTGGAGTAACCCATGATAGAAACAACTTGTGGCCACTCAATCTGATCGCCGGAAAAGAAATTGCACATGCGAGAAAGTAGACATTACTGTGGTGGAAAATCATGCTAGGGATTGTTATAAACGCTGAATATAAAAGTGGTGATCAGACGTTTGCCGCGATGCTAAACTTACAGTGACCGGCAGCGGAGGCTCGGCTGTCCGACCCGGCAGCCGGCTGTCCGACCACGGCCGGCACTGCTGTGTGGCAAGAGGCCGAAAGATGGCCCTACCTGCGCGGCAGAATCAAAAGAGGCCACGGCACATGTGTTGGTCACCGATCGCTGAAACGGCAATTATCCCAAAAATAAAGTTCCCCATGCGAAAAAGGGGATGATAGCGTGTTGAGAAGTTCTGTTTGCGATGGGCATTCGCCGTCTTAGAGATAGCGGCGATCAAATATTCGCCGCGATGATAAGCCTAACGTTCCCAACACCCTAGCTTATCCGAGCAACGCAAGCGTTGCGGGGCTGGTGGGGACGCCCCTCATCTAATAACTAACCGCGCACGAGCGCGTTGAGTTTGGTAGCTTCCCCTAACTTCTTGGGGGCCCCAAACGCCGGCTTCCGCTGTTTTAAAGCTGCCGAATCGTTTCCACTCCGCTTCTACTGCAGCCCCTCCGGGAACTTCGGGCTCTGCAGGTAGCAGTCATCGTAGAAGTGCACTGAGTAAATTCTGCTCGCTGGCTTCGGCGACATCTTCCGGCCGCCGCCGCGTTCGAATTCAGACCGCGTTCCGCGGCGCGCGTCATCACGTGGAAAATTATGCATCTTGGCGTCGTCGTCGACTTGCTCAGACAGGCTACCACTGACCAGTATTTCGCGTTCCGCAAGCTTGCCATAGCCGAACTGTGGCAGCACCATGCACCCGCCACGAAATCAAGAGCAAACACGTCGAACACGCAAAGTGCGCAAAGTTTACAAGCATTGCTCACAGAGGTTCACCCACGCCTCCTGCCGAAACGAAGTCCACCGAAAAAACTAGCGCTGGCTATCATTTCCAGTTCCCAAAACGACTATATGACGTCACCATAAACCGGCCAGGCACGCCGGACGATGTTTCGTTACGCCGATAGCAATTTCGCTGGTGTTGCCGATTTGTGGTAGCTCACAGTCGGGTCAATTAAAATCAATTTTTCTGTGAGGCATATGTAAATTTCTCTGAGCTATATGTACAAACTACTCAAGCCATTTGTATCATTTTAGGCTTCAAAATGTGGTGTCAGTACTTCTATAAAATGCGACAATGGTGCGTAGAAGGAGCAGCGATCAGCTTTCTCATGAGGGATTCGTTAGTTTATGAGTTTGCACTGCGACTCGCTTGCAGACTGCATGCGGGATTCATTGATTCGAGAGAGATTCGTTGGTGTTTGAGTTTGGAATTTGACTCGCAGGAAGATGCACTTTGATTGTTGACGGTTGGACTTGGAATCTCAGGTGGTTTGCACTTTGATCGTTGAAGCTTGGACTTGGAATCTCAGGTGATTTGCGCTTTGATCGTTGAAGCTTAGACTTTCATTGCAGGGCTTCAATTAGGAACTTCACCATTTGATATTCGCAAGGTAGCAAGCTTCACGTTTCAACCATCGCCGTCGTTCAATGAAGGGGATTCATTTTTAATAAGGAACCCTGCTGACTGAGTACTTAAGTATTTTCGAATCCGTAGTGCATAAAAATTAAAAAATGGTGTTTAGCGTGATTCTTTCGCAAATTCCGCTGCGAAAGCCTGGAACGCACATCCACGTGGCCACATGCCATCCGGTTGTGGAAAGATCTCTCCAATACTTAGCTTCTTTTACCGACCAAGATTGCATCCGCAACATATTACTCTTGCATTTCTCTTGACAATACTTTGTTCTCGTGTACAATGTTAGATAAAAAGCGTTTTCAACCGACTAAATTTAGGGGATATTCTCAAGGGGAAGTAAGGTTATGCGAAAACAAATTTCGCATCCACGTCAAATACAGACTTACGGCTTCAAAGAAAAGATGTGCAGCTTTGCTTTGTAGCCGTAGTGCTGAATTTGGCATGAATGTCGAAGGTTCATTCGCAGTTACAATGCGCCGTGAAAATTATTGAAAATCGTTTCCCCCTGAATTTCTAACAGGAAAGTTTTTTTAACACGGGCACACCAAAATCTCTCTCACGTCATATCCGTAACGGAAGTGACGTCGCCAGAAAAAGTGCCATTGATTCTTCGGCCACCGGATTCAAACCCATGCCCTCTGGAGCGCTCTCGCCTCAACGGGACGTACGGGGTGATGTACCGGCTGCGCTATGAGCAGAGATGCGAGCAGCTCTACGAACGCTCCTGATGTCATTCTCCATGACTCATTCAGATTGTGCTGCGTTCTAGAAGAGGCGGAGCGAAATAGTGTATCATGAGGCTAATGAGGGCCCACAGTTGGCGCCTCGATGCCAGCGCCTTCGTGTACCGGGGACGCCCGTGAATTGGGGTAAGCCTCCGCTGTCGCGTTATCCTCATGACCATTGTGTTCAAGCTGCTGTTTCTGTTCATGTCATTCTTGTTGTTGTTGTGTGGGAATAAACCGGTTATGGTTTCTTGCGTGTCGGCGTCACTTCGTATATCGGGGCCGGGCTCGCGAACCCTTCGCACATATTGCAGGTTCCTTTAACATTCAACTCCTCCTGTGAAGGCACCTTGGACTTTCGTGTTTTACCCATCCCTATGAAACAGGGATCCCCCACAATTTTCGCATCTCTGTTTTGTTTTCCTATACCTGCGTGATCTGCTTAGACTTACGCAACCACAGTTACGGCATCCTAAGCATAGTATACCAGATTTTGTAGGACATGTGAGGTATTCATTCTGTAGAATTTTCGAACTGCTCTTTGCCGTGAATATGTTTATGTGCTGTCTTGAAAGTTTATGTGCATTTATATATCCAGTCTTCCTCAATATGTTACTTATTTTGGGACGTTTATATTTATGTGCACCTTCTACCCATTACTTGCGTTGCATGCCATAACTTGCGCATATCTTTCACAACCCTTTAACTCATTGCATTATCGAAGTCCCTGTAGCGTATTCGTAAATAAAAAAAACCGTAGCGGTAGTTTTAAAGTATGCGGGCGCCATACCAATTACCTCTGCGTCGCTTCAGATTGTGCGGCTCAAGCGTTCCTGTATTTTATTGTGCTCGTCGCTGAAGAAGACTAAATGGGTCCGACTCGGGGTCTGTGGGGCCATGTCAGGGATGCCGCACTCGTCGCGGGGAACGAGCCACGCGGTCGTGCAGCACGCACACCGGAGCGCCGCCTAGTGGCACCAGCGACGACAAATCCACGGGCGGCGTGAACGACGGGTAAGGTCGAGAGTTTTCCGGCTGTCTACGGAAGCATAACCATGGAGGTCCAAAGCAGCCACTTGCTCCACCTCATCACGTGGGTTTAAAACGTAAAATTTGTATGTTTGTTTTGTTTTCAACGTCCTAACAGTGAAATGGTCACTTGATGAAGCGCGTGCAACAGACCGGTTTTAAGGGCGAAATATTTTCTGCCACCCCCATGCGTACTTATAACGTCAGCGTCCATCGATGCGTCAAAATCGCAGTATACCTAATAACTGTTTTAAATGCGAATGCATTTATTAGTCGGGGGTTGTCTTGCGTCCATCGAGCGGCGTGCGCATGCATTCCTCCAGCGCGAGCGCACGTGAGCGCGCGCCTCGTAGTTCTGCCTTCGTCGTCGTCGTCGTCGTAAATGCGAATGCATTTCTTAGTCGGTGGTTGTCGTGCTCCGTCGGCGTGCGCCCGCAGGTGTTATCTCTCCGCGCTGAAGGCCGAACGCATGCACTTGAAGCGAGCTGTACTAGTTTGCTCGAAGCGACAAGGACGGCGAGTACTGCGGTGTTAGTCTCGTGTCTAACGTGTATGGGAACTTGATATCGCACGCCGTTGCCACGTCTCCCGTTCGAGACACGTCTCCGTACAAGGACTTGTACACCCTTGCCTACACTGGAGACGGAGACTTTGTGGTGACCGTGTACCTCGCGCCCAACCTTGCTCGAGACGCCATTGCCGCGCAGCTGGACGCGGCTATGGAAAGTGTGCGCGTGGGCTCCAAACCCTCTGACCCCATAGTCTTGGTTGGCGACTTCAACGTTGACGTGCGCAAGAAGACTGGCGAGTGGCAATGGTCGAGTACATGCAGACCAGGCGCACCGTAGTGGATAGCTAAGAATTTAGACCACCTGACGGTCCTCAAAGGGGCATTAAGACAAAATACACCTTTCTTCTATGTTTATGTATTCATTTGTAACTTTTACTGTTTACCCAACACTTGCTACTGCTATAAAAAGCATGTGCACTAAATGTAAATGCAGAAATCTTGTTCTGCAAGTTTTGTACTTTGCGTCGGATTTTGTCGGCCTCAGCGAATTTCAACGAGCTGCCAATAATACGTCGTCAGTTCAGTGCGGAAAAGTAGCTAGGGTATTGCAAACCCATTATCTGTTTTCCTCATTATTTCATTTATTTGAGTCAAGTCTGTGTTAAAATTGGTGCAGTGTTATTCTAACGAGGCAATCTTTCCAGTCAACCAAACTTTAATGTTGTCTTCATGGCCCCTTTAACACGAGCTGACCTTTCATTTTTCAGCCTCAACAAGAAAACAGGCTGCAGCAGCCTGCATTAACCCTGCATGCTAAAAACTGCGGATGGCCACTGCTTTTTCTTTCTTCTGTAGCAAAATGGATTCACGCGTGATTAGGCCCGTTTAAAACCAAAGCTAATTATTTCAACCACGAGCCCTCACTGCACTGCAGCTCAGAGATGTTGGACAGTTTTTTTTCCCCTAAAGATGGAAAATTTGTACCCACCTGTGGCATAAACACTGTGTCCCTGGTGCTGTCCACCATTGCCTGCACCAACTGTAGGGCCAGTCGACTCTTCACAGGCAGCAGGTGGCGTGTTCCGACCAAGTAATTCTTGTTTTCAGGCCGTGTACGTGCTACAATGCCAACCATCTCCATGGCCGGCGACATGGGTCGAGGTAGTGGTCCTCCCCCTAGAAAGCAATGCGTAACACACCGTCAGGGGAAAAAAAAGGCTGGAGTGAATGTGAGCATTGAAATGGCTCTAACAGCAGCATTCCAGTAAAAATAGTCACACGCACACACACACATACCTGTGCTTCTGTGGTCACATTTTGACTTCTCTTTCGAACTATAGTAGACAGTAGTTGAAATGTGGAAATGAAAGCTTCACTTTAAGGCCGCTGTGCTATAGCTAGGGCAGGCCTCCACGCACTGCAGTATGCTGGGGTTTTACAGTACTGTCGATAAGCTCTCAGTACTTGGATGTGGACAGATTATTTGTCAGGGTTCAGAAGCCTATTACTGAATCTGGCTGGCACACATTTCCTTTGTGCACATGATGCGCGGTGCACTACAGCTTCGGTTACTAAATTTTGGATATCCTTGTTGAGGGGAGGTTTTTTTATTTTGAAAGACTTGAGATTCAAAATATACTATTCGGCTACGATGAAACGGATTATTATATCCAAGAACAAAACAGGGATGACATAACGTCCGCAGCCCTTAAGAACCGGCAAAGTTTTTTTAACACAGGAAAAAAATCACACCAGGACGCGTGAAAGAAGCAGCTTTCGAACGTAAGGCGCGACGGCAGTAAAATCTATCGGTAGCGAAATGCTAGGGTCTCTCAACGAAAGTGCGAACGTGTTACTTAACGGCCTTCAATTCCTCTCGCTTTCCGCGGAAACATTCCTCGTTCCACTTCGGCTTCATGTTGTTCCAGCATTGTTCAGTCCTGCCGCGTCGCGTTTCATGACACCAAAGATGGGGTTAAAATTCCGTAGCAACATCTCGCCGCTGGGAAGCTTTCGCTGCAATGGAAGATACGTCGTCCTTGCGCTATAATTTGCTTCGCCGCGTCTTTAAAACCAACACAAGAAGAGTCTTTTCACCTTCTGTGAACCTTGGTGCAACTTTTCTGCGCATTTCTTGGATCCTTTTGCTGCGCACGCACAAAAATTCGAAGAAACGAACATGAAACCAACGAAACGCTGTCAAGAACGCCGATGCGGCTCGATTTCGAGCGCCCGGGTTGCCAGATTACGTTCACTAATGTCTGAAACACGCGTTATGCTTTGAATATAGATGATTAGGGATTGCTATTTGTTTAAACAGACCATTGTTAACAATTACTATGGGTAGTTTTTAGTTAAAGGGACTGTTTTATGACCTTGATTTGCATCTTAAACGAAATAATTCCCGGTTACTCTCGATCCCAGCCGCGTCCGTCGCCGCGCCGCTCAAGCAGCTCAAGCGGCTCAAGTCGCCACCCGACTTTACGAAGCAAGCTCGCTCCAACGTCTATGAAACGCGAAGGTTGTCTTAGACCCGTTCAAGCCGCCTGCTGTCTTGGAGCGGACTTCATGAAGTACGCTCGCTGCTTAAGTTTAAGATAGATCTATGAATTCGGGGGTAAGAGGGTTGGGATGTTGCCCAAAA
Source organism: Haemaphysalis longicornis (assembly GCA_013339765.2). Classification (NCBI taxonomy): domain Eukaryota; kingdom Metazoa; phylum Arthropoda; class Arachnida; order Ixodida; family Ixodidae; genus Haemaphysalis; species Haemaphysalis longicornis. The sequence continues at coordinate 125,587,490 of CM023452.1, read as the reverse complement.
GAAGACGCCATCTCATTCACATTTCTGCTCACAGTGCAGACCGGCGTAACATATGGTTGATACCAGCATAAAAAGTACGTGAAGTCCGCATGACTTCCATAAATTATTGTTCGCCATCTGCCATTGTTCAACCACTGAGGCAGTGTATTCGCAGCAACACGCCAGCATAAGCTGAAGTGTAAAGAATAGAATATTGTACTTGTGGGGAATCGCCGGAAGCATTGGACGTCGAAAAAGTGCACGTCTGCCTCTCTTACGAATGATGTAGGGTGGTGCCCTGCAGGTCACCAGATCGTCCCATACAAAATCTTGTCAGGTTTAGCACGTAAACCTAGTCAATTCGAGTAAAAGGAAAACGCACGCACAGACCTCCCAACCAGTGCGCAATCCAGTATGAGGGAGTGAGGCAGAGCGATCAAGCTCCGGCGGAGTCGCAGTTAAATCCTCGCTAACTCGTGTGCTACTGCAGAAGCAAGGCTCATAGCAAGTCGAACTGCAATGCCTCTCCACAGCGGGTAACGCTGCGTAACGTCGCAACTGCCACAATAGCGCTCCAGGGGCTCAAGGTCATTGCAGCGCTATGAGTAATATTGCAAGACGTGGCGCAGCAGAGCTGTCATTGAGAAACCCGGTGATGAAGATATTGACGCTGCTCGTTGAGCGAGTTGACGTGGAACGACAGATCAAGAAGAATGCTCGGGGCGTGCAACGGTATGTTTGAGACATCTAAAGAATATTTACAAACAGCTGCCCCAAGCACGTGCGGGCTCCTCAGGCTGGCAGTAACATCGGAAGCGGCACTCCTGGAGTGCATGAAAACACCTTTACGCAATGATGACCGCATTGTGTAGCTTGTATATGCATACTGAAAAGGTTCGCGCACCAATGGCAAGCGGAGATTCCGCTGTCATCGATTTTATGCAACTGTAATCATGAGTAGCGGAGTTTGTTGTTTATTCCGCTGTAAGACTGTACGAACGTAACAAGCTGCCATTGACTTCCAACGTATACGCTTCTTGGGAAGGGTATTCTGCCTTCTGGCGTGGCACCCCGTGCTAACATCGTTCCAATGACAATCTTCTAGTGCCACATGGGTGGCTTCGGTACAATGCTGTACATCGCTGTTAAGACAGTGATTTGCACAGTCTTTATATTCTAAAGGAAGGGATTTACGATTTGAAAAGCGTAAATCACTGTCTTTAACTAACATTCTTACACCAAAACAAAATTCACCTAAGGAAGGCAATGTTAAGGTGTTTTGTTTTATAAATAATTTCAAAGCCTAGCAAAAACCCAAGAGAATACCTTTTAAAGTGCGTTTTATCTTTAAGTATACGTTTGCTAAGTGTATTTGTTGTATTTGGAGAGGCTGTTAGGGTGTTAAAGACAAGAAGGTTGTAAATCAATTTACAGTGCAGGTTTGGGCTTGGTGGGCACAACTGCATCCGTCGCAGTCACAGCCTGTGGGATATTATTTTCGTATTTTACGACCTGATTTCGCATTTCGATAGTTACGTATTTCGTCTTAAAATGGGCGGACGAAATACAGACACCAAGCCAAACATTTTGATTTGGTGTTGTCGACTTCTATTGACAACCTTTCAATTAGGATCTTGGTCAATAAAATTGTTTGCAGGAATTAAAATAACATAGTAATTGTAGACAGAGTGCAAATCTGTTCAAAAAGACAAACGAATCTGAGCAAAATGCTTGTTTAATTACGATATCGTTGCCTACATTTCGTGCTGTTATTCATTGGACGTAGGACGTACGCCCTACATGCAGACGCTGCAGTGCTGGCCGACGGGACGCTGAACGCGGCATACAAATTTCGTGTTTCAACCATGTTTACCTAATCTAATTTTGAGCCGTGTGCGCGGTTACTGCCACCGAGATAACTAGTTCATCTTTTGTTGCCATGATTATGTTCTCGGCATTTGTATTGTTATGCGCGAAACTGAGCGCGAAAATGTCCATCAACTTGAGACAGTCGCGAACGGTACTGTATTTTCAATAGTAAGACCATCCTATAGTTTAGCTTGGCCACTGTTCGCTTGATTGTAAAAAAAGCCCTTGCCAACCTTACAGTTTCGGCCGATGACGACGGTAACCGGAGGACTTGACTCCAAAATTGTTGTCGGGCAGTGCCATGACGTAATGCAAGCATTACGGTGCGGCATTTTGCAGTGCCACAGTACAGATGAAATATTTAAATCAGCCAGGGCTGATGCACGTTGCTGTCATTCGCCGAATTCTTTCATTGGCAGCATGAATGGGACAGTCGAGTGCACTTTGAAGATTATGAAGAAGGATGGCGGCATTACAGGGCCAATTTATCATTACCATCCTCAGCTGGATTCCAGATCTCCCTACCATTTTCGTGAAGGGTTCCAGGACTGGCGGGCAGTTGGATTCATAGACTGGAAATCATATTCGTAAAGGTCAAGAGCGTGGCTTTAATAATAATGATCTGTGGATTCCATTAAAGAACGGGCATTGCTTAACAACCCTGTTACGGCAGCAAGGCAATTCTCTGAGGGCTGCCATAAAGATGTATCCTAACTGCTGGAGCGCTGTAGGGGTTTTTGTCTCTAACTGTAGGTAGTTTACGTCGCATTACCGACGAAAGTCAAACAAGAGCGACATTGCGAAGAATCCAAATAACATCAGGGCCTGTGTGTACTCAAGATGTCTCCAAAAGACCGTGCGACTGCGGGGCGTTCTGAGTTAGTGCGAGACTGCGACCGTTTCACTGTTTTGAAGCGCCCAGCGGGCACGTTTGGCATCAAGACACCGTCCTGTATTTGTTCGACAGACGTGAGTGGGTTTACCCCACCGCGCCTAACTTGCAAATTTGCGTAATTAAACCCTCTGTATAATTTCTTAAGGAAACATTTTACATCTTGTCTGCTATTTCGCTAGGCCTTCCCTGATTTTTAACAGCCTAAGAGCCTAAGAGCCTGATTTAGCTGCCGCTCTTTATTCTTAGTGTTACTGAAAGCTTCGCCGGCATCAATTCCGGTGGGAGAGAAGCTTTAGGGTGATGTGCTTTTGAATTCTTCCGCTGACCTCGTCTGAGAACTTCAGCTGTTCGTTCTTTCTTCCTTTTTTTACTCGATGAGCCAAAGGCACATCTCGCATTACTTTCGCAATTTTATTTTTACTTTCCGGATGCAATGTGAGTGGCCCCTCACGTTACCATCGCGGTCGCGTTACAATCGACAACACACGGTAGTTTAGAATGCGCTCACAAACGGGTGTAACGGAGTAACAGAAGTAAACAGTGGATGGTCACTGTGACGTAGCATAGGACATTGCGCTTGTTTTTACGTAATAGTAAGTACAATTTTGAACCACCAGAACGATAAGACATCTTTTGCGCATACCAAAAGACTTGTCTTTATTGGTAGAAGCAAGTCGCCCAATATTTAATGTCCGTTGGCACGTCCTCGTTTCTTGTTTATCCCATCGTATGATGATTTCGTCGGTCTCTGAAAATCTGTTAGGATCGATGAAGCAGAAGAAATATTCCTTATATTTGTCAGAAATCAGCGTGCTTTAACATATCGAGCCCGTTTGGGCCCGGCATAAAGTGTTCAACATAGATTCATTTTTCTCTGTAGGGCCTTACCAGAGTCCTGCAATGCTGTTCTGGTCACAAAACTAGGAGCGAAGTTTATTCATTAACAAAGCTGGCTGCTGGTGCCGCCCGGGCCAATAAGATGGCCTGGCTGGCATTCCTGGACGCTTTCTCGGCAGCTGTTTATCATTAGGCAACACGGCTAAATTTTTCTGCTCCTCATTTTAACGTCTAAGAACGCGAGCAAACTGTGCATAATTTTGCGTTAGTTGTAATTTCAGAGCTTAGCGGCAAAAGAGAAAGAAGACCAGGTGTGTAACAAAAGCATGTTAAGGTGTTCGCTTCGGCAGGGTGTACAGTTGTCGTTTCCGGTGTTTATCGTGCCTTTGACTACCTGCCTAGATTATACGAGTTAACTAGCGCTGGAAATAAAGCGGTACGGAATAGCCCTGGTGTAAGAAACCAGTGTGTGAAGTCGGGTAAGACGACGGAGAAGAAGAGACTAAGAAGTGAGGATTTTCTGGAAGCTGGTGGAGAAAAGGAGTGGAACAAGGAGAAGAAAGACGAGGAGCCGGTGGGATGTGAGATCGTGGTTTGAGGCGACCGAAGGAGGCGGGACCGGAGGTCTGGGAACCCGCAAGGCACCAGTGTCACTGCCCCATTGGCCTCCTCAAGCAGTGGACGCGGGTGCTCCTGGTCAACAGCGGCTCTGCTCCGCTGGACTCAGGCCCGGCTTGCACGGGCACACATGCACCAGCCCCTCCGTCCCACTGCCTCGTCCCGGCGCCCCGCTCAGGGATCCACCTCAGTGATAACTGACTTCCGACTGCCGCAAAGATCTGGCGAAACGCACCAAAAAAGTGCGGTATGAAAAGGGCCCCTGAGAACATATAGGGACCAATTGATAGAGTGTGAAACAACAAAAGTGCTGTATGAAAAATAGCGTTTTAGAACATATAGGGACCAATAGATAGAGCTTGAGGACACTATTGTAATGTAAGAACTGAACACCAATTGGGGTTTTTGTATTAATGGTGTTTCCAACACTTTTATTGTGTATTTTTGTTACCTTCTCAATACCTTTACCTACCTTAAAGTCTCGTCTCAACTTGATTTTTTTGTGTCCGGAATTCATACTTCTACCAAGTTGAAGCATGACACCTGGGTCGCCCGTTGCTCTCAGGAAATAGCTATGCAAACCAAGCCTCTTAACATCTTGGTTTAGCGCAGCGTCTGCGTGATGTCCTTGCGAGACAATAATAAAATAGTGAGAGATATCCCCGTTGGAAAGTGAGAATAGCAGCAAAAGCCTTAAAGAAATAGAAGCAGACAACAGGCGCGCAGAGGGGTCGAAGGGGTAGGTACTACAGTCTGGCGTGATTTCTAGGCTGAGCGCTTAGGTAGGGTGCCTGGGGTAGCGGTTACCCCTGGGAACCACCTGAAGAAAGAAATAATAGTTCTCTGTCAGTATTCAACGGACAACAACAAACTAAATGAGCAAAAAAGTACGTACACAAGATGGGGACAGAAAACCTAGCTTACTTGAATATGTGCGTGCAGCCTTTGTTACTGCCTACATGAGCCACACGACTGGTTCGTTAATTTGTGCTCCTGAAAGATCTGTAACCGCAGATGAGTAGTCATTTATACTTTTTTGTATCTGGAATAAATAGGAGCCTCAATTGTGGGTCTAACACCATAATTATGCTATTGGGAGTAGATGGGAATCAAAGGTCAGATGTCGTGGAATTGTTTTCACAGAAAAATTAAAACGTTTACTGGACGGAATAAAACCAGAGAAAGAATAATGCAGGAGCCCATGTATCCACGTTGTGGGGCAGTTCGCGTCATGTAGTGAAATCTCCGTGTGCGCGAGATAACGTGTACACGTTGGACGAAGGTGGAGCAAGGTCACAGTAGGCGGTGGATGTCACACTCAGCTTTGCTCACATAAGAAACTATGCAGCATTTGCTGATAGAAACACACTGAAATTTACCCGAGTGGTGGGTCACGCGAGAAGTTAACGTCCACCTCCGCTCCCCCGTGCAAAGAATTTTCCAAATCTCAACTTTGGCGAAACCACGTGAGGTCCATCAGGAGGGATCGCAAAATTGGTGAACAAGTGCCCCTATGTGCCCACGGGTGAGTTTATTTTTGGTAACACCTCCCTCCTACAAGGAAGTAGTTAAGGCAGCACAGGCGGCTGTCCATGTTGGAAAGTTTCGCAAAGTGCGAAGTTGGCAGATTGCCGCGGGGAATACACTCAACTTGGTTTGCATGATTATTTTCGGCAACAAGAAGGATGAACCCTCAAGGAAAACATAGGTCTACTTGTTGACGAAAGACGGAGGTGACGACTTCGGGGGAATCCCTAAGAATGACGGGGCGTATTGTGTCTAGTACTGTGAATTCACGTACAAAAGAAAGTGTTTTTGATTGAAAGGATTGCAAATCGCACACGTTACAAAAAATTAGAGCCGTTCCACTCAATGTGAAAACTGTCGGAAGTGCACAGTAGCGATTCACCATAATGGGCTGTACTGCCGTTTTCCGTTACAGCTACCACCACATGCAATTCAATTTTCCTGCTTTGCAGTGCTCGCGCACCCCCTGCCTGAAACTGCGCGAGCTGGCGTTCTGTTCTCTTGTTCCTGTCTCCCCGCACGTGCCGGCGTTGCACTGCCGCATTTAGAGTTTACTATCGTAAAGCCAACCAAACGGGTGTCCTTAACTAAAGGAACGCGGGTGCTGCCGGATAATTACGTATATTTTTCTCAAATGCACCCATAGTTTTCTTTGCGCTGAACAACGGGAAGATGTATGACAAGCGCCAGCGTTTCAGGTGTTTCGAACGCTTATGACTATAGAAACCGCTTGGCTTTCGAAGCCTCTCGGGTTGGCCGCGAACTACAGTGTTACCCCGGGATGCCGCCTTGGTGCTCTATATACTTTGGTCGAGCGAGCTAGCTAGGACGACAAGGAGAGCGCCTAAGGTGCTCTGCACTTAAAATTTCTGGGTCGTGAAAGCGGCACACCTTTCTGAAAATTGTTTGCTCCTGAGATACCTTTTCACATATTGAAGGTCTTTTGGCATCCCATGGTATATCTTATCTGTGCAGCTGCACCCACAGTGGAATATCAGAACGACACGAACAGATACATTTCCCGTAAAGCTGAAGCAACGTGATCGTAATTGAAATTTTGAAAATATGTGCATGGCGGCGTCATTTTATTAAAATTCAGATTGGAATTTCTGGCGAGCCGTAATGTATGTAAATAAAAGAAATATAGATATTTTTACTTATCCTAAACGTACAATGCCCGCAAAAATTATGTTTAAATAAACTTACCTGCAAACTGCAATGGTTATTCAAATATTGTGAGCCGTAAGACGAACCTGTACAAGTTACAGAAGACTTTTTATTCTTATCCAATATTGGATTCACCTTAGCGAGACGGGGGATCTATGTAAAATGTCACTATGCACTAGAGTTAACCGTTAAAGAAAAATTACGAGTCTCCAAATCGTGTGGAGTTACAGAAACTCAGTGGAATTGGGGCGATTATACTCGCGTATGGTAGCTAACTTCCAGAACAATATAGGGCGTCGGAATTTCTTAATAGGAATCGCTTAATTCCTATTTTCATTATGTGGATTACCCATAATAGCCTTGATCGGGTAAATATTTTCGAAACGTTAACCAATATATTTTCACCACGCACTGCGAAGATACTTTCACTTGACATGTTTGAGTGCAATTGTAGAAGCGTGTTCTGGAATTCCGGAAGCAATTAAGAAATTCTATCCAGAAACCACAGGTGCGTGAAATATTCCTGAGGAATTCGCACGACTGCTTTTCCACATACTAGGAGGAAGGCTGATTAGTATAACATTGTTGAGGGTATTGTGGTGGAAATTATAACTGAGACACAAAGAAATATAAACAAACATGACAAGCGCAAAGTGTGACAGAAAAAAAACGTCTTATTTTCATGTCAAACGTGTAGGTTGTTTTGTGTCTGTCTTCACAACGGCTTCCAGAGTTACATCTTAAGCGCTATTCGAGCTTCGTGAAAACACTTCTGTAGAGGGCGTTAGTGGTTAGGGAGAGTGTTTGCTTTTGTGAAACAACCTTTCTTATAAAAATCTTGTTATTGTTCTGGTGAAGCAGTATTGTTCGTCTACATTCGTCAGTAAATCTTAGAACAGCGCTGTCTAATGTTCGAAGCTGGTAGAGGGAAGGGGATTTTCATTATTTTATATTCAGCAGGAGACAATATGATCTGTTTTGGCGCCATTTTATTAATTTATTGTGAAACAGGGATGAATAATACCCTCTTAGAAGCGCAAAGCACGTTTCCAAAGCACGAGCTGTTTGGGGAACGTGAAAGAGTGCAGCGCTGGCCAGGGTTTATTGTTGATCTGCAGAGGACTTGAAGGCCCCGCGAACTCCTGGTTTAGGACGGGTACGTTGCAGTGGAGGGCCAAGGGCAAGTACAGGTCACCGTGGCTCTCGTATGGTTCCATCCCGCAGAACTCGAAGCAGCTGGTGACGTAAAATGCCTGCTCGGATGTGTAGCTCAGGAAGCCTTTCTATTCCTCCATTGTCAGGTATTCCAGCCGCGCTTTCTCGGTTCAGAGCGTGTGGGCGGAGGTGTACGAGAGGGCATTCTTTCCTCGAATCTTGCTGCCAGTGGTATCTGCACCGAGTTGAATATTTGTGTTGACAGTGATTTTGGCTCCGAAGAAGTCTCCTCACGCGTGCGTAATCTCGTCGTAAGTCTTGTGTCAGACCGCACCAGGGAACGCATTCCGGAATAGAGCACGACAGTCACGTTTGACAAAGCCATCCAGGTCGTCCAACACAAACCCGAAGTCCAGGAGTTACTCCAACAATAGTGAGCAGTTAAGAAAGAGAGAGAGATAGAATAAATTTAATTGATACTAGCGATGTTTGCCGAGCCGTCGCGCTTCCTGGCTATTCTAGCTGATAGAAGAAACAACACAAGAAAAATAAATATAAAAAATTTCGCGCACCTCCCCGCGAGGGGAACCATGTGTAGATGCGACGCATCGTGGGGGTTCACTTGGTGTTTCCGTTGGATTGATTCTGAAATCGCGTGAAACGGGTCGGGAACGCGTATGATTATTATGTTTTATGATTATTATTATGTTTTATTGGCCAATCTTGGTCAATCTCTCTAAGTGGCATGCTCGGGGCTTCGCTGTCGCAACGACCTTTCCTCCATCATTGTTGCTGTAACTGGGAGCGCCTTTTCTTTTATTGCAAGTGTTAATCATTGCCCTATCATGGTATCAGTAGCTTCTTGACGTAGTTTGAATGAGTCAAGGATATAAGGCGCGTTCGTAGCATTTGATTCTGTCTCGGTTTAGTGGCGCAGTGGGAAGAGCACCATGAACCTCGCGTTCCGCCCACAGGGTCATGGGATCGAAACCGGGCGCCGCTAAATATTATTTTTTATTATAGTGTAGGGGGAAGGGTGTGGACGAGAGAGGGGCATCGGAGAGGAGAGGGGGTGAGCGGCGGAGAGCGCAGCTCGCGCGGCCAGGAGAATGGTGGAGGGGCGGAGGACAACAACGCTGACGCTGCATGGACTAGGCGAGTGAATGAGATGCAGTCGCATCTACAATGAACCGATGTCGTTTGATGCGCCCCAAATTTTAAGTGACGTGCAAAATGCTTTTTATGGTACTGAGTCCAGTTCTGTGCTTCGGTGAAACTCCGAGAGCTTTCATTGCACGCGTAGCCTGACTGCGAACCGAAAAAAGACTGAAAACTTCCCTAAGCTCAAGCGGCGCAACCAAGCTGCCTGCACAAGATAATAAGAGTTTCTGTCTGTGCTCGATGCACTTTATACGCATGCTTATTACATCATGAATGTCTTTTCCTCAGTAACGCATGGAACAAAAAGGTGAAGTTTCCATAAAGGTGAAGGCAGATGAGGCGGCTTTGTCAGCTGCGTAGTTGCCGGGACCTCCGCAAATGGCAGGCAGCCACGGCAGGTCTACGCTGTGTACTCTTTCTTTGGCTTGGAAGTGCAAAACATTGATTTCCGAAGCCATCTGTTCTTTTGGAAACAATTTTAATCGCTCGAGTGCTGACCCGGGCTCTGCAAAAACAGCCCGTTGATAGGCAGACTGCTTAAATACTCTTAAAAGCAGCGCGCAGTGCAGCCAGCTCAGTAAGCGTCGTAGAGTACTTGTGGCTAAGTGGGGCGCAGATGTTAGCGAGCGATCAAGTAATTGAGATCCTTAGCGGTGACGGCTTAGCCGTCACTGAGCCATTAGTGAACACCTGAGTGTGGCCTCTGTATTTGTGTTTAATATGTTCCAGGCAAAGAACCGGGGCTAGGATATCCGCCTTCCACCTACCTACATTTATGGTGGTTGCAATGATGATGATGGTTGGGCTTTTATGGCGCAAGACAGACTAAGGGCAAAGAGCGCTAGAGAAAAGATTATTTAATCAAGTGAAGTGGTTACCACAAAAAGGTAGGTAAAAAAACGTGTAAACCGAACATAGTAAAATCAGTTAAAGATAATGGTGATGGCTGGTGCATGGGGCCGTTTTGATTACGCGTGATAGGAAATGAGGTTTAGGAACTTAACGTATGACAAATACTCAAACACACGTTTCACGGAAACCATGGCATCGTCACCCAGAAACAGCGACGGATGTAGGGGAATATGTTGTCTGTAGAGTTGTCTGAAGTGTTTGTGTCGTGTTGTGTGAAGTGCCTTGCATGTGATTAGTATGTGCAGTATACGGATAGGGCCTCTCCGCACCTGCTGCACTGGGGTTTAGAAGATCCCGTCAGCCGATACGAGTGCGTTGCATGGGTGTGCCCTATCCGCAGCCTACCCAGGGCGACTTCCGTGTGTCTGTTGTGAGAGTCAGCTGTGTACCGTCCCAAGTGTGGCTTTATTACATGTAGTTTGTTGTCTGCCGGTTCGTTCCAGTGGGTTTGCCATGATCTGCGCAAATGTTGTCTTATGTGTGGCTTTAGGTCTGTATATGGTACGGTTGTTATGTCTACAGTGTTCCTGAGTGCAGCAGCAGCGGCCCTCTCGTCTGCCAGCTCGTTCTCAGCGATCCCAGCGTGTCCTGGGACCCAGCAGAGGAGCAGCTGATGCTTCTGCGCATCGCATGCACAGACATGATGGTGTTGAATACAAGATTAAATATGTGGTTTGTGGGGGTGTATGCGATGATAGTGCGCAAGCAACACTCAAGGAATCTGTGTAGATGATAGACTGCAGAATTTGATTTTCAAGTATGTGTCGTACAATCAGCAAAATTCCATACGCTTCTGCTGAAAAAATTGTTATGTGCACAATCATGGTTCTGGCTGCATTCAAAATCGAACCATCAGCAGCGCAGGAGAGCATAGTGGAGGTTTTAGAAGCGTCACTGTAAAATTCTGAAAGAGGGTATTTAAACTGCAGAGACAGAAAGTGCTGCAGTATTACAGCTCGCGGTACCCCATTTTTGTCAAGTTTTATAAAAGAAAAGTAACAGGACACAGGGCGAACTTGCCAAGGCGGTAAAATGTTTGAAAAGGGTGACCTGTACACATCCAAAAACGAAGCGCTGAGAACCGACACTCGCTCTCTCATTCTAAGTGAAAAGGGCAGAGGAACGGATGGGCGATTTACAATGAGCACAGATGTGGATGTATTGTTAGAGACAGGATAAAAAGGATGGTTATTCAGCGATGAAATTTTAAAAGCACTAAGTAAGTCCATGTACGTCCGTTGGTTCGCACGGCTCCACTTATTACACTCGACATACAGACTCTCGTGAAGGCTAGTGCGAAAAGCACCTGACGCAAGCCGCAGCCCCAATTGCAGCACTGGGTCAAGCATTGAAACGCTGTTTTCATCGCTATTTCATATACCACACTGCCATAGTCTAAACGAGAACCAACCAAAGCAGTATAGAGCCGTAGTAGGAGTTCTTTGTCAGCCCCATAGGATTGGTGGGAGAGAACCTTAAGGATATTCATTGTTTTCAGACCTTTATGCTTACATTTCTTGATATATGGGCTGTATGTGAGTTTGTGATCAAGGACCACACCTAAAAACGTGTGCTCCTTGTTCACAGGAAGCGACATGCCATTAAGAGTAATGTCTGGGTCCATATGGACCCCCCGCTTCCTGGAGAACACAACGCAGGAGCTTTTTACAGGATTCAATTTAAGACCATTCTTGTCTGCCCATCCGGCAAGTTTCTTGACACCGAGCAGGACTTGACGTTCGCATATTGACATATTACATGATTTAAAAGATATCTGCACGTTATCTACATAGATGGAATAAGAGATTGTTGGTGGCAGTGCTTTTCCAAGAGAGTTCATCTTTACTATGAAGAGAGTGCAACTCAACACGCCACCTTGCGGCGCGCCATTTCCTTGTACGCGAACCTTTGAGTGTGCACAGCCAACTTTTACTCGAAACGTTCTCTCTGACAAGTAACTAACAAGGGTGTTCAACATGTTACCCAAAACACCGAATGACTTGAGGTCACTAAGGATGCCATAACGCCAAGCGGTGTCGTAGGCCTTCTCGAGGTCGAAAAAGACAGTTAAACAGTACTGCTTATGCACGAAGGCATCCTTGATGTATGAGTCAAGTGCTACCAGTTGATCGTTCGTCGATCGCCCCACCCTGAAGCCTGCCTGGCAGCTCTCGAGAAGACCGTTGTACTCAAGGAAGTACACGAGCCTGCGATTGATCATCTTCTCGAAGAACTTGCACAGGCAGCTCGTCAAGGCTATAGGACGGTAGCTTGAGGGGGACAATGGGTCCTTTCCCTCCTTCAAGAAAGTCACTACTATGGCCTCCCTTCAAGAGTGTGGGATGTGCCCCGAAAGCTACATTTTATTATATAGATTTAGAAGCGCTTCAAGTGTGTCTGCGTGTAGGTGTTGTATTACTGTATATGTGATGTTGTCTTGCATGGAGCTGAGGGTTTACACGTGCTCAAAGCAGCCGTCAGATCATGCAGTGAAAACTCGGAGTTATAAGATGTTGACCTATTGTTATCTGGTATAGGCTTCTTTTCGGCCGTTTGTTTGTGTTTCATGAAAGTGTTTGTGTAGGGTGCTGAACTGGACACGTATTGGAAGTGTTGTGCGAGTGTGTCAGCCTGGTCTTCGAGTGTGCTCCCTGTTGTGCTGACCAGAGGCAGGCTGTGTGTTTGTTGTCCTTTGAGTTTGCGTGTTCTTGTCCATACTTTGCGTGTGTCTGTGTAGGAGTTTATTGATGTTATGAAGGGACGCCGACTCTTTCGTTTTGCCTAACGGCGCACACGTTTTCCTAACGCCTTGGCCCGTTTGAACAAAATGAGGTTAACCGACGAGGGTACCGACGAAGGATACCCCACGCCTTGTTCTGGGCCTCTCGCACCCGCCTACAGTCATCATTCCACCACGGCTTCCGCTGGTTGTGCGGGGCGCCAGAGGCATGGGGAATGGACTTTTCGGCGGCATCGAGGATGTGTGCCGTGAGCAGTTGGGTAGCTTTTTCAACGTGTAGGTGTCCTATGGATGTGTGGTGTAGTTTGGATGTCTCTGTAAATGTATTCCAGTTAGCTCTTGCTTCATTAAACCTTGTATGGGAAGATGGACTGCTCGGGCCTGTACCAATATACGTTAATGAAGTGGGGAAATGGTCACTACAATATGGGTCCTTGCCCACACCCCACGCAAGACATGGAAACAGAATTGCAGAAACAATAGCCAGGTCAAGAGGTGAGTATGTGCTGTGACCTATGTTATGGTATCTAGGCTGTTTATTGTTGAAAAGGCATGCTCCTGAAGATGTAAGGAATTTATCAGGTGACCTCGGGCATCCGTTCTGGAGGAGCCCCAAAGAGAGTTGGGTGCATTAAGGTCGCCTGTTAGAATGTACGGTTCGGGCAGTTGGTCGACCAGGGACTCGAAAGTCAGAGCTCGAAAGTGCATAACCAGGACAAATGTAAATGGAGCACACCGTTATCAACCTATTAAAAATTATTGTGCGGATGGCTATAGCCTCAAGGACGGTGTTCAAGGTGACAGGGTGGCATGCTAAGGATTTTCGGACGATTATGGCCACACCGCCAGAAGAGTGCGTGCAGCCATCCCTGTCCTTTCTGTATACCAGGTAACTATTCAAGAAATTTGTGTTTGGAATTCAGATGTGTTTCCTGTACACACATTACACTTGGCTGATTGGCATGCAGAATCTCATACACGTCGTCAAGATTATTCTGAAGGCCTCTGCAGTTCCATTGAACGATATTTTGTCTTCCCATTATGATGTGTTAGAGCTACTGGAGTGTGTGTGTTTATCTGTCGTCTTTCGGGGCTGTGACTCTCGTCTTTTTGGACTTGTCGGGAGGCTTTGGCGTCGGGACACGTTCCTTGCGGTGCACCGCAGACAAGAACGGTCCGACATATGTTTCGTCCTCTGATGTCCTCGGAGTGCCTGAGTTGTCACTCTCCTTGGACCGCGCAGCCTTTTGGGCGCGCTTTGATTGACTCACAACCACCGAGGGTTTCAGGAATGCCACGGATGGCACAGGTGGTGTGGTGGGGATAGGAGCTGCCGCTGGTTCCTCTTTCTCCATCTCCTCTGCGCCCTCGCCTGTGGTTTAGGATGCTGGAGCGGACGTGGAGGTTGATGCATCACTCCCACCAGACGTGGTTGCCACCACAACCGCTGCTGGCTCAGCGAGCGGTGCGGAGGCGGGTCGGGCTGCCAGAGGCAACCCAGGGGGGCGGGGGCGGGACCAAGTTCGACTCGCCGCACTGGGTCCCCGCCGAAACCAGACGCCTCTCCGTCCCCAGGCTAGCTGCGTCGGCGTACCTCCCCAAAGGGAAGGAGGCCAACCTCTTCCGCGCCTCTGGGAAAGTGATGTTTTCAGTGACCTTGATGTTTTTGATTTTCTTTTCTAATTGAAACTTTTCGCATTTTCTGGAGTAGGTCGCATGTGGACCCTGGCAGTTTACACAAAAAAATTGTTTAACGGTGCAGTTTACGGCTGGGTGATCGTGCTGGGCGCATTTTGTGCAGGTAAGTCGGCCGCGACAGGTGTTTGTGCCGTGCCCGAACCGGGATGTATGGCCGGACTGAACAACGGATGTAACCTGCGTTGATGAATTCTGGAAGGGTCGACTTGTCGAAGGCTAGGATGAGGTGCTTTGTCGGTATTTGTTTATCGTCTCTGCGAATGGTTATGCGCCTGACTGCTGTTACGCCCTGACTACGAAGGCCCTCCAGCAGGTCAGCTTCAGATTCATTGATTAGGTCATATTCGGAAATAGCGCCCTGGGAGCTGTTTAGGCTCCGGTGGGGTGTGACTCGGACTGCCAGATTGGCGATGCGGGTTTGTGCAAGTAGTTTATCAGCCTGATCCTTGCTACTGACCTCAACAAGGATTTCACCGATTCTTTGTTTTTTGGCCTTATACGACTCTCCAACGATACCCTCAAGAAACTTTTAAATAAGAAATACCGACTGTGAAGCAAGATTTGTGATTGGTCTACTGATTCCATCACGGTGAAGCGAGAATAGTTGTTCGGTTTTGGAGGACTCACGTTAGGAAGTGGTGGGAATGTATCTCCGGTGCGACCCCTTTTCGAGGGCCGATCACGTTTGGGGGGGGGGTTTGGAAGTTGCCGTATGATACATTGGAAAGCAGGGAGACGGGGGTACTTTCTTCGTCTGCCTTATCCTGATAGCAGAAGAGGTCCCGGAGCTCCCTGCCTGGTAGACAGACAGGGAGCCCATCTGCCGGAGCTTGACCTGGGCTCCGACGGCCACCGTTTGAGGTTTCTACTCTTCACCTTCAAACCCATTACCATGGTCGGTTACAGCTTGAGTGTGGGGGCTCGGGGTCCGCGGTGTTGCCAACACCGTCACCAAGATTACTCAGGATGCCCCATGCGGGGCGGTGGTGACAATTGTCATTGGAGGAAACAGCCACGGAGAGTGAGGAGACGAGGCTGAAGGCTGATACTAGGGTCTGGACCTTGCCTCAATGCGCAGGCGCATCTGAAACTGTTCCATTTCATACAAAGCAGTGGCCAGAAGCTGTCTGCTCTCTATCATGGTTGACGCTATAGAGGATATCTTCAGAACACCAAGACATATCAGTATTCGTGCCATCAACCCTTGTAGTATTTTAAAAGTTTCTTTTGAAGAGACGAGACATGGCTGGCAGGCTGGAGCAACGTAGGCCTTCGCAGAGGGCGTCGTTGAGCCTTAAAATAGAGCTGCCGCTAAATGCATTAATGCTGTTAGAAATCATACCGGAAAAAGCGGAAATGACGTTTACTTTTCTTTTAGGGTATAGATGGGCGGCGTCCAACTCAGATGGCGGTCGAATGTACCACCCATGAACCTGTGATAGGTGACGTCGAGTATCGGTGTGACTGCGGCCGTTAACTGGTAGTTTCAGACATCCCGCTTTGTGAAGGCAATTGGGGCACTCTTGGTCGGTGATATACCATGGCCATGTGTCGGGAAAAATATTTTCAATAGTGCTTAATGCACGCTGGTGCCTGGACTGGAGCATACGCCTGTTGTGCCCCGAGCACCAGATACAGATATCATTAGCGTACATATGGTTTTAACCATGTCCGGTAGGCATATCCCAAGGCCAATCATCGAAATATAAAAGGAATTGGGTGCAATGCAGCACCCCGAGGGACACCGCAGGGCACGTTATGGAGGGATGTCTCACCATCTGCTGCAGACATGTACATGCTCCTATCAGAGAGGTCATCATCGTAATTATCACCAGCCTATCTACGCCCACTGCAGGGCAAAGGCCTGTCCCATTATTCTCCAATTATCCCAGTCATTTGCTAACTGCGACCAATTAATCCCCGCCAACTTCTTGATCTCATCCGCCTACCTAACTGCCTGGCGCCCCTTACAGGAGGGGGGCTAACCCTGTCCGTTCACTCTAGATTGTTTACCCCGGTAAACCACCTCTCCAAAATCTAACTCTCTCCCAGCCACAAGTTTTATTAGAAAGCTTTGGAATAGCTGGTGGCGTACGTTACGGCAGCGGCGGGGAGTACCGGTGCCCGAATAGGGATGCGCACAAGGGCACAACGCAATGGTGTGGTGGTGGTGGTGGGGGGTGGCGTCCTCGCTACGAATGCGCGGTCGTGTCTCCATACCTGATGCCGTTAGCTAAGCGTTGGCGCAGCCCGTTATGCAAAAAGTTTATTGAGACACCCCGTAATCGTTCTCAAAATATTTCAGCTCCGTTTTTACATAGCCCCTACACGTTATTCACTGTGGGGTACACTCTCACTTGCTCGCACCTTAAGGTCGTTCCTCTTATCGTCCAGAATTTTGATGCATTTCTGGCAGGCCAGGACAACCTTGTTGACACTGGCTGCTGAGGAGTATGGTGGCACTTTTTCAGGGGGCCCATGAGGAAGTAAGTGACATGCCATTGGAGCTGGTGGATCTTCTGTCTGAAGCCGTTAAGAGGCTGGCTGGGGTTCCAGTGGTCACATATTGGCCGGTATACATTATCGCAAGGGAATATTGCGGACTCAATGCACGCGGACCACTCCGGCGCGTACTCGAAGCAGTGGGTCGGATGGTCGCACCTCGGTCAAGCGGCCAACCCGGCCTTGTTCACAAGGAACCTACACCTGGCGAAGATGCCAGCGAGCAGCAATACAAGAAAATGCTTTGGCAGGGTCATGTCGCTGTGGGCTGAGTTATGGCTGCCTGGCAGAGAACTGAACACGCTCCGATTGGGGAAATGGTAGCGGCAGAGTCGATGAAGATGGTGGTACCACGACCACCAGCGTCTTGGCAGAATTGTTTAGCCAAGTAGAGGTGTTAACCACGAAACGGGTGCTTTACTGGCAGAAAATATGAAGTTCATTTCGGTAAAGCCACAATAAACCACTTCTTCACTGCTACAGTGTGTTTGCTTCTTTCTTCACTTTCTTCGCTCCGTCTTTTGGCACGAATGACTTGGACCGGCTTCTTTTCTGGTGCACAGTGTTTGAGTCGGTTTCTTCAGTTTACATTTGCTGTCTTCCTTCATCTCTGCCACCCAGTCTTCCTACAACCACCAGTCTTGCCAGACGCCCTGCACAGCGTTGCACCTTATGCGCGGTTGCCCCTACCCTGCCCCAACACCGCAGCCCGGGCAGTTCGAACTAACCAGCTCGAGGCCTCAATTTAAGCAACATTGGAACTTACCTGCCGAAAAAGGAGTGACAACTCGCTGCTTTTTACAGTATTTAAAGGCCATCCACTTTTCGGTTTTGTTCATTTATTTTACTCGGCTACATTAAACGTTTCACTCACGCACTCACTCAGTCTCTCACTCATTGAGCGAATCACACCAGCAAGTGGACAAGTAGATACACGCCACAGCTTCCGTAAAATGACGGGTCTGCGCGGCTACTGTGCCCTTGTTGTACTCATGTGCCATGACTTTCAGGTTCCACGGGCTACGCTCTATCCGCCGCTCGCACGTTTCCAATTCACCGCTTTGGCATCTTTGTGGATTTTGTGAAACGGGCACCTTTTCGCTCGAATCTCTCCCTTCCGGGCCAAACCCCAGGGTGGGTATGTGCAACAAAGAAAAAAATAACAATGACCACAGCTCCTTGTCTACCGCTTGCAATTTGCTTCCTTGTGGGCTTCTTTCCGAACCCCGGCAGAAGTCTAGATCTACCTGATCTCTGTTCCAACCCACTGACCACGATCCGTCGTCGCTCCTGCTATTTTATTAAAAATTTTGGATACTGTACAACAAAGCGTAGCAGACCAGTCAATTTCTGTACAATGCTAAATTTCTTGTGTCATTGTGCGAAAATAGAGATGTGTGTGCTCGTGCGTGCGCAGATGGATCCATTTGATGAATAAAAAAAACTACGGCGGGCGCGCAGGCTCTCCTGCCCGCCAGAGACGGCATGCTTCCCAGTCAACTGCCTGCCTGCATGCCTGCCTGCCCGCCTCCTAGGCAGAAGATTCCGGCTAAGATGCGTGATTTGAGGACGAGGGCAGCCAGCCCCGAGCCATCCGTGGGAGGGGGGGGGGGTGCTCAGACACGCAAAATGCCACACCACAGCGACACTCGAGGGTACCAAACAACGATTGTGGACTGACGGGTCGTCTGTTTAGTAGAACGGTGCAGCCTGACGGGAGGGCGGCCAATTTCCAGAAGATCCTGGCGAGGATGAACCTAGAAAGAAGCCGTCGGAGGCATCGGGGCACTGCCAACTGGCCAGAACGATACAAGTTTGCCTTGAACAAGACTGCAGCGAGGATGCATTCTCTGGAGATGATGTGCAGCCCGTCACTGTTCGCCGAAGGGAGTGTATTACAGGGCGACACAGCAGTGGCTACGTAGAGCCATGCATTACAGTGCAGTACTTAAGCGCCCACTCCTGTGGTTTCGCGTAGTTCCTCAGCGTCGGCCTCGTCGTAACCCGGAGAATGAAGACGCCACTGAAAATAGAGTGAGCAACAAAGCGGAGATGAAGGGCGGAAGTTGGAGACCACGTGAGACGTGCTCCATGGCGGCGACGCCTTTCGGGATAACGGCATAGCATAGGACTGGGCAGCTGAAGAGGTGGCACTCTTGGCGCTCTAGGCCAGCACTAGGCGCTCCTTCGTTAGTGGAATGAGCCGGTGCATTAGACTACGCAGTTTGCCGTCGTTTTTGCTGTGTTTGCTTCGGTGATTCGAATGTTTCGGTGGTGTTGTGAGCGGTTATGTGCTGTAAAGCGAAGTCCAGACAGATGTGTTGTGCTCTTAGATGCCGTAACGGCTACATAAATTTGTGGGGTGTTTATAAAGTTAGGAGAGAGAGAGAGATAAAGACATTTATTCGGTGAAATCCGGCACCGGGGGGGTGCGTCACGCAGGACTCCGCCCCGTCCGTGGAGTCCCCGAAAGGACCGGGCTGGATGACTAATGTGCCTGGGGAGACCGGGCGTGAGGGGCATTACAGCCACCACCTTGGTGACTGCCCGATCCGCCTCGTTTCTGTCTAGCCAGGGCTAGCTCCAGCTGCTGGATCACCGTCCGTTGCGCACTGAGGTCCGTAGAGTTGAGCGCGCACTGCACATTCGGGGGGAGCACCCGCGGGTACCCCTGAGTTTCGTGTTCTACACATCCCCACATTACGTGTGGTAAGTCTGCTAGCACCAGTTCACACACACAGCACGTGTCACTTGCGTAGTATCCTGGACACACATAACGCGCCAACGCCGGCGTAATCACTGTGTTTTTCTGTAGTTGACGATAAAGCACTCCCTCGGTACGGGTGAGGAGTGGGTGTGGCTGCACTGTCTTCCTCCGTTGCTCCCGATGCCAGGCGAGTACGCCTCCATAGTTCAGGATTGGGTGCATTTCATTGGAGCTGTCGCAGTCAGTTTCACTTCCCTCCGCCCTCGACGTGAGAGGTTCGGCAGTCGCTACACGGTGTGGGGCTCTCGTGCAACTTTGTCCGCCTCCTCATTGGGGTTTGGGGGGTCCCCTTCGATAAGTTCCCATGTGCGCCGGGAACCATCTGAGGTATGCTCGGGCCATTCTTTTTGTGGGTGCCAGTTTCCAACGACGTGCTTATCGCATCTTCTGTATCTGTGGACAGCAGAGAGGGAGTCGCTCAGTATCGTGATGGTTTGACCGGGTTGACAGGTCAACGCAAGCGCTATGGCAGCTTCTTCAGCTTGCACGGCCGTACGGGTCCGGACACTGCCGGCCTTTACACATGACCATCGCGTGCTCGTATTACAGAGAGTGCAAAGACCCCAGTCTTGTGCTGATGTTCGGCTGCGTCGACGTAATATGCCGAGCCATCGTTTTCATACATGTGCGCTAACGCATTTGCTCGTGCTCTACGACGTCCCTCGTCCAGCCCCGGCTGCACGTTGCGGGGAAGTGGAGGCACGACTAGTTGCTGCGCAAGTAGATGCTTCTTGCCCGCGTGTATCCTTTGGTCTCCCTCTTCAGGCAGGGGGTCCACCGGCGACGTCAGACCCGCCCTGGGAGTATTCCCTGCCCGCTTGCGTGGTGCCAAGCCGGACTATTTGCGATATGCGTTGCGCCTCCCCTATTTCTTCAAGGGTTTGTGATTCCCACCAGCCAGTGCCACGTACTGGTGCTAGGTGGAGGCCTAGGATGGCTTTGTAGGCCTTGCGAATGGCCGCATCGATCTTGTCCTTCTCATGTCGGAGCCATTTTGAAAAGCTCCAATGTAGGCTACATGGCTGACCACAAAGGATTGCGCCAGTCGCAGGAGGCTCGCCCCCCGCTTTCCCCTGTTTCCTCGTGGCACCTGCTTGACTAGGCGCGTGGCCACTCCTATCTTTGTGATGATTCTCACTGCCGCCGCGTTTCCACTGCCCCGGTTGATATGCATGCCCAGAACGCGGATGCTGGCCACGTGAGGGATGGTGCCGTTATCCCCGGGTGTGCAGACGATTTCGGGGGCCTCTGCCTCAGCGCTTTTCCCTCCAGTGCCCGGCGGGGGTAAGAAACCAGTAATTCGGTTTTTGCGGGGAACATTGCAGTCCTGCCCCTTGCAGTTGCGTTTCTATTCGATCTATGGCTTCTTGCAGCTGTTCCTGTATGTGCCCCGTGGCTCCCCCTTTTACCCAGAGGGTCACGTCGTCTGCATAGATGGTATGAGCACGGAGGGGAGGTCGGCCAGGTGTTGGCAACCGGGATCATGACCAGGTTAAACAGGAAAGGGGAGATGACCGCACCCTGTGGTGTTCCCGGCCTCCCATCACTCTTTCCTCAAACTGGATCTGGCCCGCTTGGAGCTGCGCCGTTCTGCCCGTGAGAAAGGTCGTATGTATTCGTAAGAGCGCTTCCCGAGGCCGACGCGCTGAGCTTGTGCCAATATGGCCGCGTGCCGGACGTTATGAAAGCGCTCTTGACATCTAATCCTAAAATCCTCGGCAACAGTGACGCTGGGCTGGTCCAGCAGGTCACTTTGTATGAGAAGCATGCATCTTGGGTGCTTAGCTTATTACGGAAGCCGATCATGGTGGGAGGATAGATGCCGTTTCTTTTCCATGTAGCGTTGCCATCTGTTGTTTAGGATGTGCTCCATGACCTTGCCCACACACGATGTAAGGATATGGGTCGCAGATTTTCGATGTTAGGTGGTTTTCCCGGTTTGAGGATCAGGACCGTACGGGCCGTCTTCCACTGCTTCGGTACGTGACCAGTGCTCCAACATTTGTTGAAGAAGTACGTGAGTGCCGTAATGTCTCCGTCGCCCAGGTTGCGAGCGCCTTGTTGTGCACTCGATCCGGGCCTGCGGCGGATTTGCAGTTGAGTTCACTAACGGCTCTCCTAACCTCGCCTTCGCTGATATCGGCGTCCAATTCGGGGTTTGCCTTCCCTGCATATTCCGGATGGGCGCGCTAGGCGTGGAAAGGGAGGGGACTTGTTATTGAGATGTCTCGTACTCCGTCCCCCCGTGCTGTTTAATCGCTGTGTGCAATATCTGCTCGAGCCCGGGGTCTCTGGAAGGACTGTTTTGTGTTTCGTCTCGGAGAGACCGTAGCAGCTTCCAGGTACGGAGCATGAAGCTGCCCATCCGCTTCCTTAGCTGCATGCCATTGCTGTTGGTTTGCTGTTGGCTGTACGCCTCTATACCGCCGAGTTGCGCAACAAAGTTTTCGTATTCCTACTTGTTCTATTCCTCCTCCATCGACGCTGAAGGGACCCTTTGCGCTTCGATCATGTGGGCCAAATGAGGGTCCATTGCAGGAACGGTGTCCTCAGTTCGACCTCCGTGCTCGCGTCCTGGACCGCTTTATTTATGTTGTGTGCCCATTCCTCGATATCTTCAAGAGGGGCAGGTTCTTTGCCTGCGGAAGGCTGCCCAATCCGTGAGCTTGTGCACGCGCAAGGGAGGTTAGCGCCCTCGATACCCAATTCCAGCGTGATTTCTTTATGTAGTGATCGCTCCCTAAATTCATACCAGTGTTTCTCCAGCTTACCGGGCCCTCGCTTGGCGCGTTCGTGAAATGAGGTCCGGGGTCGTGTCGCGCACTGTGGACTTGCCGATTCTTGAGGGTTGCTTGGCATCTCTTGGAGGGTGAAGCCCCCCGGCCTCGGCCTCTTCCAGAAGGTTCCCCCTGGCTGTCGTGCGTGGATATCCTGTTCCTTGTGAGCAGAGTTGAAATCACCTCCCACGACACAAGGTGCGCCCGGAAAAAGCTGCTAACTCTCTGGAAAGAGTCTTTAATGCGGCTCCCGTGCTGCGGGTTTTTTATCATACAGAGTGAGGGAGTGACGCTGACGCTTTCCACACCACCCCGTAGCGCAGGTTTCGAGCGCCGTCGAGCCATTGGGCGGGGATCGAGTGGGATGAAAGTGCTGCCCTTGCGTATAAAGTGCAGACCCCCTGCGCCGCTTCCCTTTCCCTTTCGTACGAGCACTTGGGGGGGAGAAGTGAGTCGGTACCCCAATAGTTTGGGGGGATCCTCCATGTGTGTTTCTTGTATCAGAATGACCTCCGGGGGGTCCGTCATGGTGCTAACGACCTGTTGTAGAAGGCTTTGCGGCACCGGAGTCCATTTTCGTTCCAGTGCCCAAAAACGTATACTGGTCTTTTTACGGGCCTCGTGAATGCCTGTGTAGTGTTTGTTTTGTTTCCCGCCGGGGTTCCGAGTTGTTAGTTATGAATTGTTTGAGGTCCACGATGTCCCTCTTTATGCTGGTGTAGTCCGCTCTATGTTAACGATCTTTTCGCCTAGTTAGGTATGGGCTACAATGACATGCGCGTTTTTTGTAGCGATCTACGGTTGGGTCCACCTGATCTGAGTGCAAATAACAGTACTATAATTAGTATTAATTTCTTCCTAAATGCACTAACGGATACGTAAACTGATTGGACGCTTCTTGGCTCTGGAATGGACTACATTGAAATGAGCGCTTTTTGCAGCGCTCTGCGCCTGATTCCAGGATATCCGAGTAGGAATAAAAGAATTATTAGTAGTACTCACTTCTACCACTTTATATTATCTTAGATGGTTTCAATGACTACGATTTCCACGCCAGCCTTAACGGTGGGATACCTCAATACCTGCGATTTGAAGAGAAAGGCACTTATCTATGAGATATCGATTACCGCGGGGTTGTGTAAACGTTGCGGCAGTTTACATTTGCTTTCTCTAACCGTAAGCTTTGCGCCTTCGGTTTTCGTGAGTGGCTGTATGGGATCCTGCGAACTGTAGTGGAACTCCTAGGTTTGTATTGGCCATTTTGCAAAAAAGCCGGAGTTATTCAACCACCCAACAGCAGCAGCCACAAACTATCCCCGCTCCGTTTCTCATTTTACCACCCGCGTGTAATAAAGGCTAGCACCTTTATTCGCGCCTTTATTCGTTGAAAAAGCGGGCAGTGTTAACTTCAGCCCGTGTTTTTTATTGCTTCAGTATTCTTTGTCGAGTATTCAAAAATCATGTAATACCTTGTGAAGAAACCAAAAACTCGGGCTTATTTACCTCAAACAGGGTATCATCATCCCCAGTCATCCAGCACTGACGGATTCCTTACACACTGGAAGAAGTTATGACTCGGAGAGGGGTCATGGAAATGCGACATGAAACAGCGAAATCATCCAGCCCTCCGTCTAACGACGAAATAGAATGGGAAAGGGTCAAATTCAACGACAGTGCAATCAAAAGATCAAACTGCGCACTGGTGAAATTCAAACCTCGACTAGTCAAAGTTTAAATCCAGAAAGCAGGCTTGAAATCGCACACGAGAAAGCCTTCCGATAAACGTTCATCTTTGTTGGACGGAGGAGTGCATGATTGCAAATTAGTCGTGAAACTGAGGGCACGTTTTCTGCTCAATCCTGGCTCTCACCCTTCAGCCGCGCAGGTATTTTAAAAAAAAACCATTAACCAAATAGCCAGCAACCAGTGCAGGTCTTATAACGCAATGATTTTCTATGACAACCAATAACGTTCACTATCATGCGCTATTTATTCTGTAAACGATTCCCGATGGCTGTAGTAAGGGTATTTTTGCAAAGTTAAACACGTTTCTACCGTAGTTTATGAAGTTACGGAGCGTCGTGTATCACAGCTCCTCTTTGGTGGTAAATCTTGGAAGGCACCCCCAATTTTGTATTTCTCTTGGGCGCTACGCTGTTCCGTCATCCACTATCAAAGGACAGTGAGGCAGCATTGCTAGACGGGCTGCGCACACCGAATTTATAGAATCATTCACTGCAATCTATTCGTCGTACCCCAAACTACATGCAGGCATATAATATTTGCACAAAGGAACGCACTTGCATTTCCAGCTTGACTTCCAGCTTGGTGCATTGAGCGTAATCTTCTAGTTGTAATTACTTGGTATCGGCGTAAATCACACAAATGACAGTCCCGTAAATCTTGCCAATTCTTTCAAGATTCACCGATCTGAGAAAGGTCTTTATGATTATCTACGCTTTGAAAACCGCACCGCAGCAGAATGACACAAATCCACGCACAGCTACGCCGCACTGACCGCCACCGGCATTCCACTGACGAGCGGTTCGCCACGGGCGGCGATGTAGGCTTAAGCCATGGTGGGGCCATACAACGCTCCCTCTCCCCACCCCCCCCCCCTCCGGTCCCTATACCACGCGCCATCATGCATTTGCTGATGACACCATCACTTCCTGAGATACAGCAGTTATGCGCCATCATCGAGAAGACTAAAGTCCTCGCTGGACTCAAATTTCGCATTAGGGAATACGGTAATCGCCCTCAAATTGATTTCTCCAAGAAAACAACTGCGGGGTATAAAAGAGCAGAGCTATAAGCCAAAAACTTAAATAAATTCACTATAAAAATTAATGAAAATAAATTATTAAAAATAAACTTGCTGCTATAAAGGGTACTGCTTTGACTTTCATAGAAATACTCAGCCTTAACTGCTAACCTTTTATTTCGTTTTAGTTGTTGTTGTAATCGTTGATGTCTCAGAAAACAAATTTGCAGTAGATTGTACAGTTAAAGGAACTATTCCACACTTTCGATAAACAGTTTCACTCTTTTCTTCGGATCTCGTAGGACTGCTAAAACTATAGCTCTTGCCACCACAAAGCAGCATAGCGTGATTTGCTTGTCAGTGCGGATGCGCCTACCGTTTCTGATTCCCTTTTATGGCTTTCTTTTTAAAGTGGCTATCAAAAGTGTTCTTGGCTGCAACATAACGAAAACGGGAAAATAACCGCTACACCACCGTAATCACGACATTCCAGCGGTAGAAAAACGCCAAGACGAGGAACAAGAGAAAAATATTTTTTGCAAGTTTCGAAGTTACCTGATGTGGACCGAGCAGTAATTTTTCGCTGAGGAGCTTTGCCACCCCCTAATCGAAGTGTGTAGTGGTTGTGTTACTTGTCTACTTTCTTCAATAATTCAAGATTTAGAAAGAAGTTGAAGAAATTGTTGCAGGGTCGCTTTAATTTGGCCAAGACAAAACATTTGCACTAAGAAACCTGCATTATGACTTTGTATTTATACCGACTTTGCAAGGAAACAAAAACCGAGCACAAAAAAACTAACACAAAAAATTCCCCCGCACCTCCCCGAAGGGAATCGTGCAGAAATGCGAATGCATTCGGTGCACCGATGAGTGTGTTGCGAGTAACGGCGTAATTAATGACGAGAGTGTGAACGTAATCATTTATTCATCTGCACCTGTTTCTGTTATCGTTGTACCTGACGGCCACAATCACTGCCTTGTGATCGCTAAAGTGCACGGTCAAAGGGTCTTTGAGAAGCATACGCATGTCACAGTTTCGCGTAAAGACCAGATCAATGCAACTCCCGTGAATGGTAGTGGGGCACGTGTCGAAGCCGGCAGAGAGACAATGCATAGAGTGCCTGGTCTGCATGTACTCGACCAGCCACTCGCCACTCTTCTTGCGCACGTCAACGTTGAAGTCGCCAACCGAGACTATAGGGTCAGAGGGTTTGGAGCGCACGCGCACACTTTCCATAGCCGCGTCCAGCTGCGCGGCAATGACGTCTCGAGCGAGGTTGGGCGCGAGGTACACGGTCACCACAAAGACTCCGTTTCCGGTGTAGGCAACGGTGTACAAGTCCTTGTACGGAGACGTGTCTCGAACGGGAGACGTGGCAACGGCGTGCGATATCAAGTTTCCTCGGGCGTGTCCTCTCCCCTTGCCCTCCGCTACTCCCGCCCGAGCTACCACCTGCTCCGGTTGCTAGGCCTGCCACAGCTGTTGCTAGGGGCGAGGAGGAGCGCGGAGAGATAACACCTGGGGGCGCACGCCGACGGAGCACGACAACCCCCGACCAACGTTTTTAGATTAGGTCAGTTGGCAAAGAGCGCGGCCTTCCAAGCACCGCGGCGCGGGCCGGTGCTGCCGCCGACCAGGCGGTGGCGCTGCGGTAGCGTTGAGATCGGTCTCGGCGCTTCGTCTGCTACTCCTTGCTTGGAAAGGCGCCGGTGAACGACCACCGCACACCGTTAATGTTCTTCTTTGACATGCGAAATAAAAATTCGCTCTACTCTAACGCTTAAGTGACTGAGGGTTTACAATTTATCGACATTATAACGAGAAAACAAGCTGTACTTAAGAAAAAAAAAAAAGACAAGGCAAACACTGCACAGACCGCTTGTCTTCGGCTGCTTCCCGTTCCATTTATTTATTTTTTCATTTATTTTTCCCCAGTACGGGATCCCTTATAGCTCAATAATGTTTAAAGCAGACCCGAACACGTCTTACACTTCTGAAACTGCGGGAAAGCCTGCAATAGTCAGCCATCTACTTGGAATCAAGAAAAGGCGCCTCGACATTTTTATTTATGCTGTGTAAGAAAAATGCAGTAGGTACGTTTTCACAAGAACATATTTACAACCGCAACAAAACTGATCAAGTGAGCCGATTGGAAACCAAGTGCTGACGTGCGCGCTCACGTGCACGCGCTCAGCAAATTCTTGGTATTTTAACTGTGGACACAAAAAATTATAATTTGTTAAACAGCTTCGCTTTTAACAAAGAAAACTGAACCAATTATTAAACCAATGTTTTTTTTTATTTCCCTGACAGGTATAAATGTGGTTTCTTAAAAGAAATAAACGTTTTTTGTCGGATGAGAATGTTTGTCGTACTAATATTCTTTTTTGTTGGTTCGTAAATCTGATGGACTATCTGTTAGGGTCACAGACACTTTCATTTATCTTCTTGTAGTCCTTATATGCTGATTTTTTAAAGCGTTTAGCCTTCATTTATCTTCTTGTTGCCCTGATGTGCCGATTTTTCAAAGCGTTTAGCCTGGTAGTTTTTCCGCTGAGCCATCGTTTATGCTGTCTTCTGCGTTGATTTTTCCTGTTCGTTTCTTTTTGCAATCTACAGATAGGCAACGCGTCTCAGTTTTGACTAGTCAGATTAATTTATTTATAAGAGGTTTAACGCGCCGACGCTTCACAGGTGATGAGGCGGGCCGTAGTGGAAGGCTCCGGATTAATTTTGACCACGTAGGGGATCTTTAACATGCGCTGAAATCTCGTACGCACGGGTGTTTTCGCTTTCCGCCTCTATCAGAATAGCGGCCGCCGTGGCCGGGAATCGAACCCGAGTCCTTGCGCCCAGCAGCACGGCGCCTTAGCCACCGCGCCGGGTAGGGATCTGATCTGACAGCACCGTGAATATGTTGTTCCACACACACTGCATGCCCTTTCACGGCAGTTGTTGCGGATGAAACGTCTGGAAACAGGTAACTTTTGTTCCAAG
Organism: Haemaphysalis longicornis; assembly: GCA_013339765.2. Lineage (NCBI taxonomy): Eukaryota > Metazoa > Arthropoda > Arachnida > Ixodida > Ixodidae > Haemaphysalis > Haemaphysalis longicornis. The sequence continues at coordinate 125,559,124 of CM023452.1, read as the reverse complement.
GGCTGATCTTTAAGGCAACAATGTAGCGAATAAATGTTGCTACATTCTCCTGCCTTGACAGCTGAGGGTGAATATTCCCTATTTTATCGCTGTAGCTACACGGCGGTACAAGTAAACCTCTTGAATTAACTTCATCCGACAAGTTTTGCCCGACTACTGCACCCTTCTCAATCAGCACAATTGCACCCAGAATGTTCGAGCTTGTAGAAGATAACCTGGCTAGACGAAGCCATCACATTCTACGATTGAAATGTCGGACATTTGCTGAATTCCTGCATAACTGCGAACCACAACTCATGCAGTTCCCAACGTACGTGCTGACATCGGCGCTTTCTACACCACTCGCGCCACTTACGCCAGTTTCCTCGCGCAAAGGCCCATCATTTTGGCAGGACGCAACATAGGTGGGAACCACTGTCATCCATTTGGGTGGTTTTCGGCATGACTTTGACGTCTTTGGTGGCGAAAGATGCTCAGGTATGTCAGGGAAAATACGGGGCGCCGCGCCGTCCCTCAGAGTCCCCTGCCTTACGGTATCCTTACAGTTTGACCGTTCACGACGTGTTCGTAACAGTTGACGACGTCTGAAGGCTCAAAATGAATGTCACAAACGTATGTTTATGCGTAACCTTGAAGTTTTTCCGCGGAATCGCGATTTCTCACGCCTTCAATCCGTCAGGACCCTTTGGCGCTTTGAAGAAATGCCGCTGCACGGACTTGGCCGCTTCCGAAGCATACCCCGAACGGCAGCCTGGCGCGCAGGACGTCAACAAACCGCACCGACACTTCAGAGATCCACTAAAATATGTATTCACGATGACAGCACAGAGCTAATACGTTAAAAACAGACGTGACGAGCAGGCGAGCGCCAACAGCACAGCGAAAACACAGGGCCCGGGGGGAGCCTCGCTCCTCAAACTAGATCTCAACGCAACGCCAGCGCCACCTGTCGGAATGGCGACAAAATGGTACCGCCTCTCGAGGCGCAGTTTGCAAACTGACCTAATCTAAAAACGTTGCCCCCGACTAAGAAATGCATTCGCATTTACGACGACGACGACGACGAAGGCAGAACTACGAGGCGCGCGCTCACGTGCGCTCGCGCTGGAGGAATGCAGGCGCACGCCGGCCAACGGAGCAAGACAACCCCCGGCTAATAAATGCAATGTATAAAGGCGTATTTAAAAAAATACGCCTGCATGTTTTTTCTCCGAACCAATTTGAACCGGTTCGAACCACTGCGAACCCGTACGATATGGTGCTCCGGAATCAAAACAACAACCGGGCCCGAAAGGCTTGAACTCGAACCCGAACCCGAACCGAACCCGAAGGAGATTTTCTGCTCATGGGCTACTTCATTTGGCTTTTTCCTACCGTGACTCCTCCTGTTGTGTTTCGGTCTGCATACCCCAGGTGGCGCTGTTTTTTTAAGATCAGCTTGCACTGGTTCCCACGTCCATATCCGATGCGATTTTGCCAGGGGCGAAAATTGTTTTGACTTTTTTCAGAATAAACAGGCCAGTAACGTCGTTGTTTCTTCGCCAAACAAAACAGATTCCAAAACTCCACTTTCATGTGAAGTTTCAAGGGACTTAAGTGATTTGTAAACATTGCCGGATTATTAGCGCAAATTGTAATCCTCAGTCCATAGACCATGTTTCGACCGCTCTGAGTCCGTTTACGCGAATGGTGTCCTCCTCCCTGCATCCTCGCCCATTTTCTGTGGCGCTTTCGGGTGACGTCAGGAGGAAATGACCTGGCTTGACTGCGCTACTGCACCGCTCACCGACCCTCCGACAGAGTCAGTCGGCCCAGTGTTTTGTCTGCCGGCCGCCGACGGGTCGTCGCAATTCGTTAGATCAGTTGAAACTGCTCCACGACACGTTTGTAAAGGGAATAATGTGCCGTTGTTTACTTTCTTGGTTTTTGCGCTGTATATCAAGCTCCAAGTTCAGGTCGCTCCACACCAGCGCTGAACAAGCGCACAAGCGAGGCTTCGCAGACTGGTACGCTAGTAGGAAAATCTAAGCCCACTTGAAGGCGGGAGAAGAGTCAGCGAAGTCAGTATAGGTACTAAGGAAATCATCCTCTTCCATAGGCACCGGTAAGACACGAAAGTAAAATGTCCTTTCATGGGAGCATTTGAAAGTTTACTGTGCACCGATATGAACTTGACATCGCTATTTATATTTCGTCGGTATGGCAGGGTTGGACACGTCAACATTAAACACTGAATTACTCGCGCCGGAAAATTGCGTAACTTTGATTGAAACCCCAGGCGCTCGCACCCCGTCCGAATGGAACCCGAACGGGTTGTCAGCGAATCTTTTGGTGAAGTCACGACCCGCTACAGCGAACGGAACAGGATTTGCGGGTCGGCAGCAGCCTTGTGGGTGTTTTTTTTTTTCTGAGCGACGACCAGCTGGCGGGTCACTTCGGCAAAGGCACGACCACATTGGTCGACCACAACTGCTCCAGGCAGTTGCGTTGCGATGCGCTCAGCTTGTGAAATGCGGCGGTGGCGTTTCACAAGCTGAGCGGCGCTCCACATTGGTGGGGAACGGGTGAACACAGCAGCTTCAGCTGCTACACTGGCTACACGCTGCCCTATTGAGACGCCAACTATCGACGCTCATTATATAGGGTCACGACGCACCCCTTCGTTTCACCTCTTCTAGACGGCAGCACCATCTGAAAGGTCAAGTTAGCGGGAAAGACATAAGGCACGTTCTTACAGATACGCGTGCGTGCCCTCAAGGCTCAGTCGGTATAGAGCGTTTCGCACCTCCCATTGCGGCCAGTGTGTTTTTGGCCTCGAAACATGGCGCCGCTGCCCCAATGGAACTATATCTGGTGATGTCACTTATGTGACAGATAAGACGTCGGTAAGGTTGGTGTACCCCTGCAAAACACACTTTCTAGTTAAAACCAGAAATTACAGTTTTCATTACCCGGAAACGGTTTGGAACGGTTCCTTTGATTCGTTCAGGTTCGGGTTTTGTTCTAAGACAACGGAAAAAAATGTGTGTTTGGTTGGGCTCCGGTTCCAGGCAAAAATTCGGGTTCGTACCGTTTTTTTTTCAGTTCCGGTTCCCGTTCAATACTCTGATATTGGAACCTCCCTTAGCAGTCACTTGTACTAGTCCATGTGCCGATGTTAATTGCTTAACCCTGACTGTATGAACAGCGGCTTGAATTGCGGCAGGTGGGTGTAGTACTCGTCGTGTGCCGCAGTCGACTTCAAGTGCTCTGGTTTACCGATAACGGAGATGCGACGCTTATTCCACAGCTCCTTGGCCGTTGCCGCCTCCATCCAGTGGACTTTCTTGACGTATTGCAGAGTGGCATTGCGCACAGCGACCGACGTGGTTCCGGCTCAGCTTCAAGCTCTCCCAGAGGAACCAGCCAAGGGCGTACGAGGCAATCTCGAAAGAACAGTGCGTTGCTGTCAGTTTTTAGAGCGCGCAACTTTTGTGCTCATGCTACCGCAACATTTGCTCTCACCACGAAAATCAATAATACTATTCGCCTTGACTCAGCAACACTGGGCAATTTCGCTCAAATGGGGCCTCCTTTCAATAAATACTTGCAATTGTCGATATATGAACCTGCAGATCCCATGGGCTCCAACCCGACAAAGCAACTGAATACACACTGCGCAACGTATATCAACACGAAACACGTAGAACAGCACGTTTTCACCGTTGTTTCAGAAAAAGTAAGTAAACCCATGGTCATTCCCGGCCGCGGCGGCCGCTTTTCTGATGGAGGCGAAAAGCAAAAACGCCCGTGTGTACGAGATTTCGGCGCACGATAAAGATCCCCAGGTGGTCAAAATTAATCCGGAGCCCTCCACTACGGCGCGCCTCATCGCCTGCGTTGCGTCGGCGCGTTAAAACCCCACAATCAAAATCAATCATAACCCATGGTTGATGAACCCCTCCAGAAAGCATGAAGTAACGCCGGCCAATTTTGAAGCAGAGAAAGTAAGTGAGCACTATTCGCCTTAATTGTGAGTTCTATACATAATGGCCACCCGTTATACGAAGCATTGCAAGTCTTTAGATCCCTCGAGGATGCAGGAATGGTGCCATTTTTTATCCGTCTCTGCTCACAATAAACAGCAGCACGCACTAGAATTTCTTTTGAAGAGAAAGCCGGAGCTTAAGCCACCAACTGAAAATCGCAGGAACAATTCATCCCAGCATTGCAATAATATCAGAGACGGGTGTGTTCGTCTGGCGTCCCTGCTCCGGCCATGAACACGAGTTAAGAAATCAAGTTACAGATTGCTCACGAGATCCAGCAGTATTTCGGAGACTTAAACTGGGCCGGGCAATTCTGGTGGCAGACTCTCGATGAGCAGGTGCAAGAGTCCTGCGCACAGCTGGACTATGGACGCTCCAAGTAGAGGAGAGGACACAAGTCACGTACTGCGACGCCATACGCGGCGAAAAATCTCGCGAAGCGACAATTTGCTGCCGTTGTGCGTGATCACCTCCTCGTCCTTGTCTATCTTGCGGTACTCGAGCTAGTGCGTGTTCACGACGCGCAGTCAGTCCTCAAGCTTAGCGTAATGGCCTGTTCCACTGGCAATCTGCTGCAACGTGCGAAACTGAAGCCTGCTGTGCTTCTGGAGATACATGGCTGCAAACATCACCACGAACCCAGGAGGCCGTCGGTGGTCCCCTGCGCTACGTCAGACATCACTTGCCACCTCGCTGGCGGCGCTAGCGCGGAAATACCGGCTCCAATGGTTCTCGATTCCTTTATGGCGTCGACGTCTGTCAAAATGTTCGTACTTAGCTCCAGGCCGTACCTCTTGTGTTTATAGATGCATGGCGGTAGTTCTTGTCTGAACGCAATCGACAGGCCGTACACGAGAGACATTCCCAGCAGAAAGTTCAGCACGTCGAAGTTCTCGGGCAAGGTCACGGTAGACCAATCGAGGTTAAACTTTTTCAACACGTCCAACAGCACCAGCACAATGTTGAGCCCCAAAAAATGGGCCAGACGTCGCGCGGAATACACTCAACTTGGATTGCATGATCAACCTGGGCGGCAAGAAGTGCGAACGCTCGAGGAAAAAGTAGGCTTAATATTTTCCGAAAAAACAACGCGACGGCTTGCATAGAATCAGGAAGAAAGGGAGCGTACATTGGTAGTGCAGTGAATCCGTCTACAAAAGGAAGTGTTTTAGGTGCGGAGTTCCTTAGGACCGCACAATGTCCGTCCGCGTCGTGGGCATAACAGTTACAATCACAAAAGGTCCAGCAGGCACCGGCAGGATTCCAGCGTGTGTCTAATACACCAGACAGAGTTTGTGTCCGTCGTCTTACGCATTGGGACCTTCTTGTGAGTTAGTACCCGAGATTCAAACTGCTTACTCCCTCACCTGTAACAGTGCGGAGTACCTTAGGACCTCCCAATCTCTGTCCGCGGCCATACGTGCGCACACCATTAGCAAGCGAAAATAAAGCGAAATTCGATTTCAGCCGTGAGTTGCAGCTTCATTTAGGAAATAATCAAGAAAGCAACTCATGGCTCCAAACGAATGGCGATCACGGCGCAAATGGATGTCACTCGGGGCGCAACTAGGACGTCATTTCGAATCCCTGTGCTCCGCACCCTCGCATTCATTGACGAAGTGGCGATCCTGCCATTTATTTGACTGCAAGGCGGCAAGTTACACAAAAAACAAATATCTGGGGCGTGAGAGCGGGACATATTTCTGAGATGTCTATACTCTTTGGGATACGGTTTCTGACATAAAGACCTTGTTTTTTCATGTTATCAAACATTTGATGGGTGCAGCTGCAACCACAGTGCAAAGCCCAAATGACGCAAATACAGCTCCCCTTTTCTTCGAACAACGTCATCACGAAGGGGGTATTATAAAAAATATTGGCGAGATACCGACTTAATATAACAATAGAATTTTTTTGTGTGTACTGGTAGAAGGAGAGTAACATTTAGAATTTTTGATTGGTGTTACACTAAAAATTTTAGCAAAAATAAAGTTAAAAATATAGTGGTTTGCAAACGCAAATTATAACGGAAATACTGCGCGTTATTAACAAGTCCTTGAAAGTTTCAGACGGAATGGCACATAGTTTAAACAGCTGAGAATTTTTTTTAGGAAAACAAAAAATAGAAGAGAAATGTCGCTATCTTATCATACCACAACTGTCGTATAAATGACGCTATTGAGTCGGTAGTGCTGTTCCGCGTGGTAGAAGTGTCCCTAACACATTTTCACTGTACCAGGTGAGTAATATGTCATAAAACATCTTTTTCGAAGACGATACTGTTTGTTAGGCAGCTTTAAAGCAAGAAATTTTGGTATGTCTGTATTTCTCTGTCTGCCTGTGTGTGACTCGATTCAGCGAACCGAACAAAGTAAAGCGAAGACAGCGCAATAGTCTTATTTAAAAACTCAAAGCGAAATCCAAACGTCTAAGTCCTGTTTATATGTTCATTCATGTCAACAATGTTGACCAAGAACAAGCCATTACGCAAATATAAGACAGATTATTAAAACACAAGAAATATTTACTGTGTTCCTTTATAGAAATTTATAAATACTTAATTTTTGCAAGATCAAATACTACATCTACTGCAGAAAAAAATTCACACGGTCGCCTGTATTCGCGCCCGCCACTATAGCTTATCGCGCCATTTTAAGAATTCAAGCGGAAACAGTTACGAAACGTTCCACTAGATAGGCCCCACGTTCTGCTTGGTACGTACGTGGATTAGGGTATAGCGGTTCTATGGGCCTCGTGCGCTTCTATGGTGGCGCCACTGATGCGCTGTGTTCAGCGCCATCTTGCGGGCAACGGAGGCATAATTTCTGAAGTCCGTGAGCAAACGACGTCCGGAGGATAGTATTCCCCGCAGTACGATTATTAGAAGAGAAAGAAGGAATGACCGCTATTCTGTTGCCATGCGATACGAACAGCCAAACGGTAGTTTATTAAATAGAATATGGTATATGGTTCGCAATGGCGACAGGAAAGCGATGCATCACACAAAAAACAGTTTTGAACAAGCGCGGTTTTGTCTCCGCGCAGCGCGCGATGACGCTGTCATTTCGCAACGGCTTCAACGGCTTCCACTGAATACCAGCAGCGCCGCCCAAATAAAAGATAAAAATAAAAAGACGGAAGCCCGCGATGTTACCAAGAGAACGAGAGGAGTGCAGGAGTGTGCGTCTGTGTGTGCATCGCCTCCCGGAAGCGATAATGTATGTGTGAGGGAGGGTGTGATCGCTCGCTCCACCAGTGGAACATTTTTTGTGGGGCCGCCGGCCCCCGAAGAGCATGAAACAACGGCATAACGTCCCAACGACGCCAGCATCGCCTTCGTTGGTGTGGTCGCTTTGGTGGATTTGATTTATTGAGCCTTAGATTAGAACGGCTGGGTTAGAACTGCTGGAATAACCAAGCAGTTGGCGGGCAGCTTATTTTGAGTAGAATACCGACTACGCGACTTCATGGTGCTTTCAGAAGCGAGTTTCTCCCGTGTGTACACTCCCCCTGTGCCTTGTACATGTCAGGAAGTGATTTGATGTGTTGTGTGTGTGAAATCGCGGCGAAAGGACGTGTATATTGCGACACCAAGGATAAGCGGCTTCAAGAGCCCGAAGATTCAGGTTTGTAGAGGCAGGTATTTGAAAAGCCAACTGCTTGAGTAAACTCTACCTCAAACTGCTGAAACTACGATGAGTTATTTGGATGGGCTCATAAAAATATCGCAATGTTTTTTGAAGTGCTTTAATAGGTTTATAAATGCGTACTTATTATGCGAATAATTTCGGGCGTAGATGCGCGAGACGAGGCTTTCCTGAAAGCCTCTGAACGTTTATTTACGTTGTTTATCGCTCGACATAGACACGGGCACAGATATGGTAGATCGCACAACAGGAGCTTTAATTGTGCACGAATGACTCCTCTCGCATTCGGAGTGCCCTTGATAAAATAGGACCATTTTGAATAATGGTGATTGTTTCAAAGCTGACAGATTTGCACGTGATGTTTGTGCGACTACGCTGCAAGTTATCTTTGTCAGCAAAAATATTTTGCGCAACAAGCCCTACTTGAACTCGTTTTTCAAACGCAAACTACAAGTTGTACATGTTTGAGATATTTGAGAGTCCTTTCAATAAAAGTGTAGATGCGAGTCTCCGAATTGTGGCTGGTGTGTGTCCATCTGTTTACGGTTGTGTCGCAGTGTAGCGTTAATATTTACGTTTCTGTTTTCATTTTAAAGCTTCACATTTTGCTGGTATGACTACGTACAATTCAAGCATGCATATCCGTGGGTTGTTCCATGTATTTTCTGATGCGTGCACAGGTGCGTGCACACCAAAGGCTATTTGAGGCGCTACAAAAATATGCACTGGATACACGGCATTTTTTTTGCAGCGGTCTTACGCCAAGTAGCGTGCACATACGCAAATGCATTTATGGATCTGTTCTTTTTATTTCTTTTCGGGTACTATGTGCTTCGTGAACGTCGGCGTCGCAGGCAGTTGATCCGTGTACTGTCGTCTGCTTTTATTAGAGAAGGGGCGCTTTCTAAGTTATTTCGGCTTGTATTCCCGCACAACTCGTCAGCGTAATATTTCTATTATTATAACAATTATGAATTAAAAAAAACGTGGTAATTGTTGTATACTTATTTTACGGTTGTTGTTTAAATTAAGCCGCGTAGCGAACTGCTGTATATGTTTATTTTGTTCTTCAGAAAAAATTCCGCCGCCGCTCCCAGGTGGCGCCACATGTTTATTTGAAACTGCAGTGCACGAGGCCCATAAACGTTGAAGTAGGGCGGAGGCGCCTCCATTCACGACCTTCTCCGCCGTACGCCAGCGGTGACATAGACGCACCCGTCCTGGAGGAGTGGAACTTGGCAAATGTCGACAAAGAATATCGTATTTTGTTGACATTTGCGAAGAAAGGCACCGATACGCGGAAAATATTTCAACTACGTCCTGCACACTACTCTTTCTACGTTGATAGGTCCCACAAGTTCTTGGTCGTTAAAAACACGTCCCTAGGAGATCATATATGCATTACTGTGGCACTATTTGAATAAACACATGCACTGTACGACCCTCTCTTGAATGCCAGATTTGACCGACCAGTCATACATTGTATCACCATATCATCAAGGTATTAGGAAAAGAACGCCATTTACACATCGACTTCTATTGGCGAGTATGCTTCCCGTAAAGGTAGTTGGTGAGACAGCTCTAGCAGTAGTATATTGATTCCACTGTATAACATTGGATACAGGTTGGTGGCCATGTGTGAATTCAATGTTGTTTTACTTCGAAGCAAGGGGTTGGAAGAATAAATGTAGAGGGGTACTGCCCAGAACCCCTTGCGTGCTCCCACAAACAATATGCGCAGTAAAAGTTACATACTATTTTGCAATTTCGGTCCACACTGGCGTGTGCACGTGCGCCAAAGTCGCTGGAGCTAAAGAGAATTCACGCGTACTGAAAGTTTGTTGAAACAAGCAAAGCGTTAATTACAATTGCACGATACAGATAAGGACCACTGACGAGACTTACAGAGAGAGAGAGAGAAAAGCAAACGGAAAGGCCGAGAGGTTACCCAGGCTTAGAGCACAGATTGCTACTCTACACGAGGGAAGGGGTGTGCAGGGGATGAAAGAGAGGACAGGCAAAAGAAAGGGGAAAAGAACTGGGCTATGCACACACTTTAGTCCCTTTTCAGACACTATATTCTTTTGGCTAAGCCTGTTTCCTTCATGAAACGCACAATCGCTTTTGTCGCCTTCTTTGAAGTCGATTGTAGGGGTCGGTGTCCTAGAATACTTTCTAGTGTGAACGGTTGATTGTTCAATCGGTTGATCTCGGCAGCCAAAACACATCTTTCTGATGAATACGGCGGGAAGACGACAATGCACACATTTGATTGTCTCATTAACCTCGCAGGTGTCGCACTGGGCGCTACTGGCCATCCCGATGAAGGAGTAGGCTTTTGTGAAAGCCACTGCCAACCACAGTCTACAAAGTGAAGTAGACTGTGATCTAGACAGCCTACATGGAAGACAGCAAGGGCGTAGAGGGTCCTAGTTATGGAGGCGCGGATGCACAAAGCCCGGTGTATTCCACTGAGTAATGGAGGTCCTGCGCGCAAACTGACGAAGCAGCCTAGCGGCATCAGTCGTTGAAAGCGGAAGCAAGACGGTCCTTTCTCTGTCATGGCCTGTCCGGGCAGCTGCATCAGCCGAAACATTGCCGGTGATTCCACAGTTCTAGAGTAAAGCCCATTTATAGCCACTGGAATAAATTATAGCCACTGGAATAACTGGAGGCAGCCACTGAAATAAAATATTAATGCCCTTTATGACAGCCTGGTGAAATAATTCTTGAATTTCCGTCACCAGTTGGTGCAAAAGACCGTGCAGCCAGGCCGCTCGGAAACTTTGCAGGGTGCCTTTGGAGTCCGTAAAAATCGACCATTTTGGGGGAGAAGCTTCCATAATGTGTTGAAAAGCTTCACGGATGGCTGCAAATTTAGTAGCGGCCGAGCGCGTGACATGGGCGACGCGGGATCGAATTTTTGTTGATTCTGATAGTATAACCACCGCACCTGCCGAGCTCGAGGCCGTCACAGAACAATCTGTGCATACATAAATTCTACGCTACCATAGGCGGTTGTGCACACAGACAACTAAAGAGGGACGCGAGACTAAGCAAGAACGTGCGAGAGGGGCGGCTAATGCGCTCATACGTACAAACGCAAAAATGAACCCCAATACACGGAGGAGTATTACAAAAGGCTGTACAAGGAAATACAAGCAAACAATAAGGGTCGCAGCCTCCCGGACTTGGTCCGGGACATTGACAAAGCACCTTCATTGAATACACCGAACGCTAACAAACGGCGGTGCCTTAACCCAACACGCAATCTCTATACGTGGCGTACACACTAACTCTCGACATCAACAAATCTTGACGAAGACGAGTTGGCCTCGCCAGGAAGCTCGCTTAAGCAGTCGGGCCGGTGGTGGAGCCGGATGTTCTTGTGGTTCGCTAAGACGATGGAGAAGATCCCGGCTTCATGAAGCTTGTCTTACCATCGCAAACTTACCATCGGACTTCCGCTAAAAGAGTTCAACTATGGTCACCCCTCCCCCCTCACCGCGCATTGAACTTCGTGCGAACTGCAACTTACTGCCCCAGTTTTCGCCAGCGCATGCCCCTAAATGCTCAGTGGGCGGACTGCCCCGCCGCTTGGAGGTTCCAGTTGCAGTACTTGCCCCTACTCATCTGACTTGCTGGTTTCGTGCCCAGAAAAAGATCACGGATACCTTTGCCTTGTTTTCTATTCAATTCGTGTTTCCGACATCGCCGCTACTGAACCTTCACTTGGGTAGATCTCTCCCATGAATCCGCGGTTCGCAGAAGTACTTCCTCGATATATGTATAGATTCTAATTCTAAGCGTGGTCGTGCTTCCGCAGCTGCTGTTATCATAATAATCATCATCAGCCTATCTACGCCCACTGCAGGGCAAAAGCTCCTCCCGTTGATCTCTAATTATCCCGTTGTACAGTAAAGCCCGTTTATGTCGAACACGCATATATCGAAATATGGTCTATATGGAATCCTTGAATAATTCTGGTAAAAATTACACGCATTTAAAATTTTTTATATCGAACGCGATTTCGCTCACAATGGATATATCGAACTCTCCCGAGCGAGATTTTTCGCTCTCCTTAGGCATGTGGCAGGGTTTCCCGCAATACATCGGCGCGCAGTGGTGTCGCGGGTGTCGCTTGCGACTCCCGCGTGAGCTCGGGCGCGTCCAAATTGTCCGTGTCAGAGTGGACCAGCTCCACGCATGCATGCCATTGGAGCCGAAAGAGCCACATTGTGCGCTGCGGGCTGCGGTGTTACCGAACTTCAAGTGCGCGCCACTCGCTGCCCGCACTTGCTCGGTTCGCTGTGTTCGCCTTTATTTGTTTGTATCCATGCTTGTCTCCGCTCTGTCGAAGACGCAGAGGGCTCCGTACCGCTTCCGAGCACGAGCGAAGCCGTCGCTGCCGTAGCCCTGCTACTGCAAAAATGCAGTGCCCCTGAGGGCAGCGGTTTTGTGCTTGTCGACTGTTTAGATACCGTGGAGTAAGCAGCCACCAGCAACGCGTTGCGCTCCAAGAAGCAGGCTACACTTAGGCAGTTCTTCCGCCCCAATAAATGATTGTTTCCTTTCCGAGAAAGTGTCGAATCAATACTAAACTGCAGGGTGGTAAGAGCTCAGCGTTAGCTTGTGACTTCATCGGCAAAATTGCTCTCATGTAAGTTTTTTTTTGCTTCATTTTCTATATCGGATTTTCGCTATATCGAACTCTTTTACAGTCCTCTCGCTGTTCGATATAAGCGGGCTTTGCTGTAGTGCTAACTGCGATCAATTTATTCCAGCAAACTTCTTGACCTCATCTTCCCATCTATTTTTCTGCCGCCCCCTACCACGCTTGCCTTCTCTAGGGATCTAGTCTGTTACCGTTAATGACCAATGGTTATCCTTCCTTCGCATTACAAGCGCTGCCCACGTCCATTTCGTCTTCGTAATTTCTACTATTATGCCCTTAACACGCGTTTGTTCCTTGACCCACACATCTCTCATCTTGTCCCTTTATGTTATGCTGCTGTTTCGCCGACCGGGTAATAGCAGGTCAGGCAGCTTAGTACGCAATGCCAGACAACTACCCGAAGACAGACAATGGCACGTGGTTAGCTGTCGTGTTGTCGAGTGACATTGCCTTCTTTTTCTCCGTATTACATAGCTGATCAATCTACCTTGTCAAAATTATTAAGGTTGGCGTAGCGGAAGTAATATAGTTAATCGTCCACAAAACATGGCTACACTACGCCGGTCCCCGCCACCCTGGAATAACCAATAGTCTACATAAATACCATTCGTTCAGGATTTTTATTCCGTGGACTTCAGCTCTCTCGGCTGGTGCTCAGGAGCACCAGCCGAGAGAATAACGACGAAGTTATGGAAACGAATAACGACGAAGTTATTCGTTTCCACCGCATTTGCTTGCTCCCTCCTGTATTTTGTAATTGCAGGTGAGTGAAGCATTCCTTGGAGGGCTACGGGAAATAGTTCCACCATTTATCATTCAAGGGTGGTCTCGTCGCTTAATCGTTCTTTATTGGCTGTAGACCACTAAACTTTCCCCAGCATTAGCTTGAGTTCACAAGAATATCGTTTTACTCCATACGTAGTTGGTTGTAAGCCGTCCTCGCCATTGTGTCTTGAAGGATTTCGTCGAGTGCGCTACAAGTCTCCAAACCAGGCTAAATGAAACTACTGGCATAGCCAGGGATCGAACCTGGGCCCGCAGGGAAGCGCAGGGAAAGCCCGCCGTCGTAGTGACTAAGCTGCGCCCCACGTGGCAACTGGTAAGACAGACGGTGGTTTTGATTCAGCGACAAAGAAGGGGGAGGACGCTTTTTGGAATCAACACAAAAAACTGGAGTGAGGGGGAGGTTGTGAGAGAGATCACGCAGTAGCCGCGCGTGCCGCCCACCTTGTCACCTTTGGAAAGACGCTCCTGCCTGTTTTCTTTCGGCCCGGGGTACAGCGGTGGCGTCCTCCGCTCTGGCCGGGTAATGGCCGACGACGGCGCCCCCGTGAATCCCAGGTAAAACCTCTGCCTGAAGAGAAGCGTACCGAGTGCCCGTCCTCTTAGCGACTAAGCTACGCCCTCACGTGGAGACGGGGAGATAGATGCTGGTATTGACTCAGTGGCTGGAGAGCGGGAAAGAGCTTTTTCGTCTGAATACCGGGTAACAGATGGCAGAATATCTGGTTTCACTCTTTGTAGAGCCACTCATGCCAATTCAAGTGACGACGCAAGAGCAATTGTGTGGGTGACGTTTGCAGGTTTGCTTTCCAACCATCTTATCAGCGTGGATTGGAGCAAATTCTTGAACATCCTAAATGCTCTTACAACGTTGTTGACAGACGCATTCAGTTCTAGGAATAGAGGCACCTAGCATCTGAGCCAAAAATTACTGCTGTGTACAAATCATATAACTGGGAAACCTGCTCGAAAGATTTTTTTCCCAGCCTGCGCGTTTTTTAAGTTCCGGAATTACGTCATTACAGCGGTGTAGCTGCTGTTATTGACTTATTTTCTGTTGCAAGAAATAATGTATTTTATATCTACATTAGAAGGACCGCCAGAAAGCAAAACAGGAACTTTAGGGTGGATAGTTCTGTGGCGACAAGCCAATGGCTCAGTGCCGCTACGTATTCTTGATTACTATAGCTTTGACAAGGCTTCTAGATGCAAAGGAGAGAGTGAAAGCGTTTAGCGGAAGTGTTGCACACTGCCTTTAAGCAGACACACCAAGTTGCGAGAACCCTTTACGATTTGTCTATCTACGGCATGGGAAGCTTGATTTATCACGTCTATAATTTTTACTTGTTGCGCTATCACGAAACGTTCTTCTGTTAAGATACGTAGGAATACCCGCGTCCCGCGGCACTCTCTATACATGCTGCGCATCATGGTGACGGTCGTGGTCGCGCACTAGGAGTAAGTGAAGAGAATTCGTATCAAATGTCTGTAAGGATGGAGTATCGTTATACCCGGATGGCTTTGATTCGGCCCACCGTCAGGTTTGGCACTGTCCAGGCTCGTTCCCCAACTGGATCTACAGTACAGCCAGAGCCACTGGAGTACAGCCACAGTACGTTAGCTGTACTGAGGCCGGTCACTGGATGTCAGGCAAGCAGATGACTCAGTCGCGCTGTGCAGCAGCACAAACCCAGCATTTTAAGTCCAATGCAGCCCCATCAAAGTGAGCCCGCGCGCAACCACCAGCCGTCCTGCCTTCAGCGCAGCCTTGCTTAATAATCAGCGTCAGTTTACACCAAAATTCATTTAATAAACAGTGCTCACAAATCGTCGTCCCTTTAATTGCTGTGCCTCTTTTACGGTCGAATACAGAAAATATTCAGTTCTTTGTAGAGCTGGAATAGATGTGTTGCCCATGTCCTGATATCCCCTGTGGGGCGGCTTACCTGCAATAAACGGGGATGGAGGGGGGGAGGATGGGAGGCTGTTGAATTTCCCATAGGCGAAAGTGCCACTTTTAGGACAATTTTATTTAGGACAATCTTCCTGAGCACTTTCATAATCTGACTAAATCAACAATTTTTACAACAGTTGCTTGACCAGTTTTGTTGCATATAAAACCGGCGCGAATGTCTTTACGAACCGTTTGGGTACTCCACAAAATTGAGGAGCATTCAATATAATTTCCTTCGCACGAAAAGTATGTCCAGTATTTGCCCATTTTGTTGCAAGGTAATTTTCTACTCCATTAATTTTTTTATGATTTTCACGGGGTTGATCCTAGGAGAGATTAAAAGTTTAAAATGAAAGTGCTTTCATTTTAAATCGATTTCTTATGTTGTTTTCATTAGTTACGTGCACACCACTTAATAGCCCGAAATAACTTAATTTTCGTCTTATGTCGTACTACGGTGAAAAAATTCTATACGCGTTGCGAATGACGCCGTGCTTCAGGTGGCTGCAGTTGTATCCCTCTGTGTTCACGCAAGGAAAGGCGTAAGACTAGAGTTTCATAATTTGTTTAAAACCAATAACCTAAAAATGGTAGTATTCATACAGCAAACCATGCATACTGCAAGGAATAAAACAATAAATATTTCATTGGTCCAGTTTGAATGCATAAGGTTCTCAACCCGTCGGAGGCGAACTTGCGGCTCCACAAGTTGGTTGATTGATTTATTTATTTATGTATTTATTTGTTTATTTGATACCTGCTCACCTTTGCATGCATTACAGCAGGGATATACATAACGCTAAGCATCAAATATCAGACCAAGTAACAAAATATTTCCTCAAAGCCCGGGGAAAATCGTCATTAAAAACAGTTTGTACCGTCATTACACTCTCGTATTGATAATTACACTCTCGTATTGATCTAAGATAAAATAAATCGCGCAAGGCGTCCCCTTTAAAGGAAAGTTAATAATTTCCTTTAAGCTAGGGGTCCCACTTTGGGATTGGTAGAATAGCTCTTTAATATACTTCTCCCCTTCTATTCCAGTTTTCGGATGATATATATTACGAAATAATTTAAACCTGAGGGGTTATCTCATATCTTTCCCGTCTTACCATTCAAGTTTACTTTTACTTTCCCTCATGCTAAGTTGAGAATACCAATTACCTAATACGAATCGCACTGCCCTATTCTCTATGTTTTCGAGCATATCAACCAGCTCTTTGGGGTAGAGATCCTAGAAAACACATGCGTACACCAAGATTGAACGCACATGAGTAAAATCCGGTTGCTCTGGTAAGGTAGATGGAGGTTCGCCGGAATTTTATCTCGGAAGGCCAAAAACACGTGCAGCCGTAACTTTTGTGTTGTGAACATACCTATTTCACCTTTAACATCTCGTTAAATAAACTCCTAGTTATTTATATTCCGCGACCGTTCTTAAAGCAGTGTAATTTACGGTATACGTACTCAATTGGAAGGAAGGTTTTCTTGTAAAGGTGTCGTTAACACACTTTTTAACATTCAACGACTTTTCTGAATCAGCACACCAGGATGTTATTAAATTAGAATTATGCTACAGGTATTCGGAATCACGTTCATTCGCTATAGTCCTGTAAACTACACTCATACGCGACCATTTCGAAAAAAGATTTCAGTCCAATAGTAATAACATTTATATATACCAGAAACAAAAGATGGCCCGCAACTGACCCTTGGGGAATTGCTGAGGTCACGGGAACATATCCGCACGAACAACCATTGAGAGCGACCGACTGCTGTCTTAGAGACGTATACTCGGCTATCCATGCAATAACCGATCCATTCAGTTTATAGCCCGCAATGTACTAACAAGAAGGTGATATGGAACACCTCGTAATGCTTTTTTGCAGCACAAGAAAATACAGTCAACTTCCTTAAGCTTATCTATTGGTAAAGCCAAATCGTGCGTGAACTCCACAAGCTGCGTTGAGCAAGAAAAACCCGACGAAATCAGTGTTTGACAGGACGCTGGCGATTATGTTTAAACAAATGAGTCATTTCCGAAGTGTAGCTAAGCTCACCTTCAAACACCGCAAATAAATTAACATCCAGGCTTCGTCATTCACAAGGCTCTCTTATTATGGCAAATTTAAAATAACACGTACTTCTAAATCGACAGTCATAAAATCCTATGAAGCTGGGAATGAAGTTGAGCCTACCAATGCACGAGCTTAGCCTCTTCTACGTTTATCACCAAAAAAATAGTGCAACATTGTTTTTCGCAGTATTATAGTAACAGAGTCTTTCAATGTTTTACTGGTCACGAAACTTCGGCGTTCGTTTCATATAGGGACCGCGCGCGCCGCTACAGGCGCCACCGCCGCACGAAGGTCATCCAGCCGCCGCGCGTGCGGCGTATTGGCCAGCTCTTGGCGTGCAAACGCTTGCTGCTTTTGGTGTCTGCGCGCTGATTAAGTATTTTTTTTTCGTAGTCGTTAGCGATGAATAGTCCAGTCATTGTGTATATCACCTGCCTTCAATGGAGTTTTAGTTTTCGAAGCAAAATACCGTATACTTCGGCCGCGAACGGCAACGCCTTCTGCGTGCTCTGGCACAAGCGCTGCGCCGTCGTGTTTACGGATTTTTAAATCTATATTGCTTCTTTTAGTAAAGCAAAGCTGTAATTACCGCATATACGGTAGCTGTGTAGTCACGGAATGCTGCGGGCCTATCGATAATACAATAAAAAAAAACTGAAAGAAACCAAGTACGCGTCGTTCAGACTACGCTTAATGAATCCGTTGATTGCTCTGGAATGCAAAAAGAGATAGCCCAATAGTATTGTCGTTTCGATGAGTTGTTGCATACTTGAGAACATCTAAAAACGCTGCAGAAACGCGAAGGATCAAAACACGAAGAGATATATGTTGCACCATGTGTCTTTGTCCTCGCTACGAACTTGAGCGTACCACGGCAAAGCTTTCTCTGGGCCTGCCCTCGTCCGCCCAGATCTCTTCGAGTCACCTCCTTGGGCCCTGGCTTACAACCGGCATGGCAAGTCGCGCAACAACAGTGCTCCTAACGTTCCTCCGGAGCACTGGACTTGTCAGTGAGCTGTGAACTCCCAGACAAATGACTATATCGCCTGATTGTGTGTGTGTTTTTTGTGTGCATCTGTGTGTTTGAGTGTTCATGTGTAAGTGAGAGTTTTCATTAATCTTCATCACACCTTCAACCCCATTTGGTGTAGCAAGTCGGGCGCCCCGCCTGGCTGACCTCACTTGTTCATTAAAGATGTTTCTCTCTCTCTGCGTCCACGCTTTGCAATACTTGAAAAAAAAAAAAAAAAACAGAAAGCGAAAAAAGAACAATAAAACTGATTTATCACACGCAACAAAAAATTTCAATGTTACGAAGGGAGACAAAAGAGCGTGGTCCAGCGTACAAAAATTTATTTTTTCGCGCTGCGATGTGCAGCACACGGAGAAAACAGAATATTTTCCACGTAGCCAAGAACGAAGTAAAGCTTTTCTGAACGCAGCGAGCTAGCGATCTCGCGCACTACAAAAGACTAGAATGAAACACAAACGTCGAAGAAGCAGTCCGCAGTGCGAGCCCTCATTCCCAAAGCCGTTTCTCACCCCGTCACGTCACCGTCTTCCGTCATGGGCGCCGTTTTTCGACCGATTTCTCGCCGAAAACGGTGCGACGGTGACGGGAGGCCGAGCTCTACGTTTCCGTCACGTCAACGTGACGGGATCATGCCCCGCGCTAAACCAGCTGATCAGAAAACAAATTTTTAAGGCTAAATTTCGCGAAAAGTGAGCCCAAACCATTTTCCTTACTTTTTAGATTAAAAACGCTCAAGTCTAGGCTAAACTGATCACTAGGCAGACGACCCTGTAATCTGACGGAAAGCTCCCGTGTAGATCCAGTCTGAACACTTCTCCGTTCCGTCAACGTCGCTTTTTGTTGACGTGACGGTGCCGTGACGGAGAAGGTGACGGCTGTGTGAATGAGGGCTGTCGTGCACAGATGAACGTCGATAAAGTGAGTTGCGCGGCGTTTGCTATGCATGCATTACTCTCGGAACGTTATTAATTTCAGATCCACGGAAATGGGATCGAGAACATTGTCGAAGAAACAAAAAATCAAGTTAGCGACAAGGTGGCACCCTTTCCATATCAAACAATATTTCCATATCAAACAACAGAGCAAATGGGCGCTCCGGTTGAAACGCCAGATAAGAAACCCGAATCGGCCACGCGCGGTTACAAAACAAAACGAATCCTCAGGGATAATTCACGGAAATATGAAAAGCAAAAGCACAAGGACGTCCCAAAGCTTTTTTACACGCGAGCCTGAGCGCAAGGTAATACAATTCATATCGACAACAGGCGCGGAAAGACGTAGACTAAGAAAGAAATACACAGGACGACGCGCGTCGTCCTGTGTATTTCTTTCTTAGTCTACGTCTTTCCGCGCCTGTTGTCGATATGAATCAGCACCAACTCGCCCAACTTGCCATCTTGTTAAAGGTAATACAAGTTTGCAAACAGGTAATGGAGCACCGCTACAACCTGACTGATATGACAAAAATCCGGCTTTAAGTTAGCCTTGTACAATTCTAGGTCCACGATGCTCTCAAAATAGTACATTGCTTTTTTCATTCTCACACACAGTGCATTTCCACACACTGTCGCACATTTATAATCGAAGCTGAAATCTCCCTTTGCTTGCCTCGGAATGGCGCGCCTCCAATTCTCACGCAGCTGCCCGTCGCTCGGTCAACAGAACAAGGAAACATTTTCTGTGGCATCGTTGTACAAGGAACGACATCCCGGGACGCAACACATGCTCGGCATCGTCGTTGCACTAGTTAAGCCGCATCACAAGAGTGCGATATCCCCGTTACATTTTTTTTCCCGCACAAAACAAACACAACTCGCCGCGGCTCCGCCGTTCGAGCCAGCGCAACGCCGCCCGAGGAGTGACCTCAGTGAGAGGGGTGGCGCCACCGCGCGGCGGCCAAACGCAGCATATGAAGCTCTCCCATTGAGTTACGGAGCAGTTTCGTGACCAGTAAGCATTGAAAGACTCTGATAGTAAGAAGAAAAGCCGGAAACTTGCGCTTTTGCGCGCCCTTGCGCGCCCTTTGGTGGGGAGTCCTTGACATGGTGCCGGTTCAGCTCCTGCGTGGCGGCCGCTTGCTCGACGCCCTTTAAGGCCACTTATTTTGCTGAACCACCGCCACCTCGGGCCGAAGATCTCTGCCGGGTCAATGCCTCCAATGCTCTCCATTTCGTGACGGAGCGAATAGCCTTGAGCTGATGCGTCGACGAAGCCGGCGGGCGAGGCGTGGTAGCGGCTATGACTGGCGAGGCTTAGCTCACCCGTCGGTGTGGCACAGTCTTCGTGTGGCAATAAATGGCATTCCGACGGCCGAAAAGGTTCCCTCGTAATGTCGAGTGAGCCTTTTCACATTTCCCGTTCATCTAGAACACTCATTACTGTTTGACAAACGAAGTTCATTTATTTAAAACGTAGAAACACCGAGCCCATAAAAAACGCGTTCGGATCCCTTGCGGCTTTTTCTTCATCCAGCGAAAAACTGGTCCTATACCGGCGGGCCTCCTTCCAAACACGTCTGTGCATGAATTCGCGGCGCCCAGACCGATGCCGTTGTTCGGCTGTACGCCACTTACCGAAAGAATGGTGTATAACCTGAGACCTTACATAGGCTGGTCTCCTCTTGAACACCAGTTGCCAAAAATTCTGCGGCCGTTCGCTTGCCGTAATTCGGCCGAGGACCGCTAACCGAATGAAAAATGTACATTCTGGGGCCTTGGGCCGGCCGGTCTCCTTTATAGCACCGGTCGCCCGAAGAAAACGAGTATTCTGCCGCCGGATGCGCGGTTCAGTGTTAAAAGAGCGTATGCGAGGCAGCCGCGCTCCGGCCCGTCTCCTTTCGAACACCCACTGCCACAGAATGGAATATTCTCTGGCCAGTCGCTTGCCGTGCCTCGGCTGAACATCACTTCTCGACGGAAAAACGGATGCCCTAAAGCCGTACTTCGGCCGTTCTCTTTCTCAACATCGGCTGCCGAAAGTGAACTGAATATCTGGCAGCCGGGTAGCTGCCGTTGTGCTTCTGAATACGGGCTGCCGGAGAAATACCGAAGCGCTGGTTGCCGAATGTTGGCTGCTAAACGTATGATCAGTGGCTGCGAGAACCTAGATGCTGGCCGGACATGCCAGAAAGCGGCCATAGACGGGCCGGTCTTGGGACACACTTTCTGTGCGGCCTGGAATGGTGGCGTAGCACTTAGACAAATTAAAAGCTGCGTGGAAGACATTTGTGAATAAAATTCAGTCAAAAACCTGTGGTTTGCCCGGCCAATCATGCAGGTGGAGGACAACTAGCGAAACACTCACTTAATGAAATGGCTATCACTTCATGGTAAACGAAATGGGAAAGGCGGATGATTCAATAGAAAGATGAATCGCGAAAATTCGAAGACAAAGAATGGACCTGGGAAACGCACGATCAAAACGGGTGGGTATCTTTGGGGAGGTCCTTGTCCCGTAGTGGATTCGATATTTTAAATACATTTACTGTTGTTGTGGGTCCGATCATGACGATAAAGCGACTCAACATGCAAAAAGTGTTCACAATGTTTCAACCAGCTTGGTAAGAAAGCACATCCACTTATTTGATCGAGAGATTGAGCGTACTTCCGCAGGATACACAATGCAGCCTGCTGTTTTTTGTACACAGCAAAAGAGTATTGCACCAAGATGTATAGTTGGGCGACTTGGTGCGTGTTGATGTTACAGTGTCACAACACAAACCGATGAAGGGTGGAGAAGAATGGACCAATAGCCACTATATAGATATCGCCCATCGGGTGTATCTATAGCGCCCTTCCGTCTCATGGCGCTGCAAAAGTTAAACATGAAAACTGTATATTGCTGCGAACCATGCATTGGGTTTGTTTATTTGTGTTTTGCTTTTACCGCCCGGCTGCGCCGGTCTGTGTTATCTCTGTGCCAAGGGAAGCGCGTGTTCCATTCTTTCTTTCTTTGGCGCATGAGTTATCTGTTCTGATAGGGAGAGCATTCCGATCTAACGTGAACAGCCTGGAATAATCTTCTTGGATCTACAATGTTCTGGATGCGAATCGACGGTTCGAAAACCACGCGCGCCGAAAGATAAAAAATTCTCCCGCATTTCCCCGAGGGGGAGAATGTGAAAGTGCGAATGCACGGTTGTCGGCCCGCTTGCGGCGCTTGCGCTCGGCCCCCGCAGCCCACCGCCTCGCCGCCTTCTCTTCCATCTCTTCCATCGGGTTTGTAGTATCACGTGTACACCACGCAGTTATCAAGCCGCTATAACGCCGCTGAGTCGCCAACGCACGCCGCTGACGACGTAGTTTGAATGCGTTAAAGATATAAGGCGCGTCACTAACACTGTTATCAGCGTCGTGTCCGTGGCTTGGTCGGTAGAGCGTCGCGCTGCGGCCTCAAAGTCCTCGGATCGAAACCTGGCGCCGGATGCTGTTTCGTTTTTAAATATAGAGGAGCACTGCGGACGCCGCCGCCGCCGGCGGTGGATGGTTTGGGGTCGCTTATAAAGTGCATTCGCACTTAAAAGCCTGCAGAGCAGACGCCGGGGCATTCGATTCTGTGACGCTCGCCGACGCTGATCACTTTGTTGACCGCTGCTTCGCCGCCTCTGTATTCTTTTGAGTTGTTAGGGGAGCACAAGTTCGCTCCAAATAAACTTGTTTCTCCTTCAAGACAACTGTGTCGTCCTTGCCTTCGTGACATCTGGTGGGGGTGCTGTGTACTCACCCTTTATGCTCTCTACGACATCTGGAAGCCGCCAAGCCAGCCCAACCAGAGAAAGCCGCCGACTGC
The DNA here is from genome assembly GCA_013339765.2 of Haemaphysalis longicornis. NCBI lineage: Eukaryota > Metazoa > Arthropoda > Arachnida > Ixodida > Ixodidae > Haemaphysalis > Haemaphysalis longicornis. The sequence continues at coordinate 125,536,135 of CM023452.1, read as the reverse complement.
AAGGATTGCTACCTACCCGAGTTCGGTTTGATGCCAGAAGGGCCAAGAAAAGGAACGCTGCAACCAACACCATGGTGCAAGAAACAACATCGCCAATCGTCCTGCAGCAACCCGGGAACCGCCATCGTTCCGGGGAGCCCCCGCTGAAGACCCCGAAGAATGGTTGGAGAAGCCGGAGTGCGTCCGCTTCTTCAACAGGTGGGACAACGAAGAAACTTTCCGGCATGTCTTCTTTTACTTAGAAGATGCTGCTCGAACTTGGTTCGAAAACCATGAGAGTTCTTTGACCGACTGGACCTCGCTTCAAAAGGGAGTTCCTTAAGACATTCACTACCGTTGTGAGAAAAAGCGAGCTGCGCTTTGCTTGAAACTCGGACACAACACCCCAACGAAGGGTTTGTGATCTTCGTTTAGGAGATGAAGCAACTATTTCGCCGCGCGGACCCCGAAATGACGGAAGAAAAGAAGTTACGCTTCTTGATGCGCGGTGTGAAGGAGGAAATGTTTGCTGGACTTGTCCGAAATCCGCCAAGACCGTCGCCGAATTAGTGACCGAAGCCAGCAACCATCGAGAAAAGCACTCGAAATGCGTGATAAGCAGTACGACCGGAACTATGTTGGCATGGCCAATGCGAATTGCGTCGACAACGTGCGCATTCCCGAAGATAGCCTACGGGAGACTATCCGCGAATAGTGAGGGAGGAGCTGCGGAAACTGCTCCCGACGCCGCCGCAACCACAAGTCGCTTCTCTTACCGACGTCATTAGAGAAGAATTGCAGCAAGCGCTGGGAACTTCAACGAAGCCAGTAGCACCCTCGCGAGCCGCAAGCCATGACCTACGCGGCTGCTGTACATCGCCCTCGCCCACCTGCACCCTATCGTCACGAGGCTCCGTACCGTCGTCCCCTCTCGCCGGCCCGACCACCTGCGGCGCAACCCCCTGCCCCAAGGAAGACCGACGTGTGGCGAACGTCCGACAATCGTCCGCTGTGCTAGACCACTGCGGAGAAGGCCGACCACGTCTACCGTCGCTGCCCCCTACAGGAGGCTCGGTTTGCGAGGGTTCTCCGTCGACGCACCCCGCCCCCCGAACTGGCCAGCGCCCATCGGAGATCGAAGAGTAACTGTCCAATACCAGCCGTCGACCAGCCCGTTTCAACCGTTCGCCGTCACCCTACCCATACCAGTCGCCGAACTGCCGTAGCAATGCTGAGTTCTCACGTGGAAGGTCCCCCAGCCCACGCGGGGGAAACTAAAGGAAGTAACTTCTGGAGGTGAAGTTGCTCTACGGCGAAAAACTGGAAACCCTCCAACGACGCGAGGACGCGCCGAAGACAATCGATTCACGACATGCCCTTCATCCCGACGACCGATCTAACCCTGACGAGACTCCCGAAGAGGACGACAGCTACACGGCGCGACGCGTACCCCGACATGCCGAGGCTGCCGCTGAGAAGACAACAACGACGCAGAGTGCCCGAACGTCAACACGCACAAGTCGAGACGCCACGCCCCGACGCACCCGGAACTCGAGGAAGGCGGCGTCCGACGTCTAGTTATCCATCGACGGCTTTGACGTAGTCGCCCTCATCGACACGGGAGCCGACTACTCGGTAATGAGCGGGTCATTCGCGTCTAAGCTGAAGAAAGTTACACAAAATGGGACGGTCCACATATACGCAAGAAGGAGGCTACCGTCGTGACGCCAAGTGGGAACGTGCACATCCGCGTCACCATGACGGCACGACGTACACCAGCGGCGTTCGTCATTTTCCTAACTGCTCCCGCGCACGTAATTCTCGGAATGGACTTTTTGACGGACAACGGCGCAATAATCGATCTGCAGATGAAGTCGATAACTTTTTCCTCCGATCACTCCATGACGGCCGGTAATCGAACCCCGATCAACCGTGCTGGTGGTCAGGATCGCCGACGATCACGTCACCCTGCCACCCCGCGCAAGCTTGAATGATCGCCGTCTAACTGTGAGGATGATGCTCCTGACATCGACGCTAATCGTAGAGGGTGACCAAAGGTTGCTTCTCAACCGCGGTGTCTCCGTCGCAAGAGGCATTTCGCGCTTTAAGCAATGCAAATCCCATGTTTTGGTCACCAATTTCACCGAGGAGTACCAGCATCTAAACAAGGGCGCTGCAATTGCGTTCCTCGAAGCAACGCAAGAAGCAAGTCAAGTGATCGCGGTCGCTAACTTTGAATGCGCACGCGCAGATGCTTCCAAGCCGCCGCAACCTTTCGACGTGAACCCGACGCTGCCGCAAGAAAATCGGGACAGATTGCTGGATTTGCTCCATCGCTACAGCGAGTGTTTTTCAGCAAACTCAAAATTACGACAGACACCCCTAGCGAAGCACCGAATTATAACCGAAGATGGAGCCCGACCTACCTGACAGTCTCCGTACCGCGTCCCTTCACACGAGCGGGAAGCCATCCGGACTCAAGTCGACGGCATGCTCAGCGACGGGATAATACCAGACAATCGAAAAGTCCGTGCGCCTGCGCGGGTCGTACTCGTGAAGAAAAAAAGAACGGCACATTAAGGTTCTGTGTTGACTACCGGCGACTGAACAAATCACCAAAAAGGACGTGTACCCCCTGCCACGAATCGAGGACGCCCTCGACCACCTCTGCCATGCGAAGTACATCTCATCGATGGATTTGAAGACCGGCTACTGGAAAATTGAAGTGGACGAGAGAGACCGAGAGAAGTCTGCATTTATAACCCCGGATGGCCTATACGAGTTCAGAGTGATGCCTTTCGGGCTGTGCACGTGCCAGCAACGTTTCAACGAGTCATGGACACGGTGCTAGCTGGCCTGAAGTGGCACACCTGCCTCGTATACCTCGACGACGTTGTCGTATCCGCCCGGACTTTCGACGAACACCATCGCAAGGTTGGAATCTGTACTCGAGGCCATTCGTACGTCGGGGTTAACTCTAAAGCCTGAAAAGTGCCGTTTCGCGTACGAGGAACTCAAGTTCTTGGGCCACGGTCGTCAACGCCACGGGAGTCCTACCTGACCCAGCAAAAACTTCAGCCGTTGCGAAACTTCCCAAGGCCGAAAGACAAGAAGGGCGTGCGAAGATTCTCGGACTGTGCGCATACTACCGGCGCCTTCGTCGCAAACTTCGCACGCATTGGCAGAGCCGCTCACGCGCTTGACAAAAGATAGCACTCCTTTCAGCTGGGACAACGACCACGAAAAAGCATTCTGCGAGCTGCAAAAACACCTGCAAGCCCGCCCGTGCTCGCTCATTTCGGACGAAAACGCCGAAACGGAAATACACACTGACGCCAGTGATATAGGCTTGGGTGCCGTCCTCGTCCAAAAACAAAGCGGGTGCGAAAAGGTAATCGCCTATGCCTGCCGTGGTCTGTCGAAGGAGGAGAATAACTACTCTGCCTCTGAGAAAGAGTGCCTGGCTATTATAATGGGCGATTTCAAAATTCGCCCATACGTGTATGGAAGGCCATTCAAGGTTGTAACAACCACCATGCGCTGTGTTGGCTCGCCAATTTGAAGGACCCCTCTGGCCGCTTTGGACGGTGGAGCTTGCGCCTGCAGGAGTTCGACGTTACAGTCGTTTATAAATCCGGCAGGAAAAACTCCGACGCCGACTGCCTGTCCCGCGCCCTCGTCGACCCACCAGAACAAGACTCTGATGAAGACAGCGCGTTCTTCGGAATCGGGACGGAGACTGACCTAGCCGCCCTGCAGCGTGCCGACCCTGACTTACGCGTCATAATTGACTACCTCGAGGGATGCAACGTCGCCGTACCTAGGACCTTCAAACGCAGCTTACCAGCATTCAGCCTGAGAACGCCGTCCTCGTGAAAGAAAATTTCAGCCCCGGAACGAGAACGAATTACCATTCTTGTCATTCCCGCAGACCTTCGTGACGAAATTTTGGAAGCGTGCCACGACGACCCGTCTTCCGGACATCTCGGCACAGCTCGCACAATTGGAAAAATCAAGGCGAAGTACTACTAGCCCCGCCTTACATCCGACGTCACCCGCTACGTCCGGAGCTGCCGTGACTGTCAGCCACGAAAAACGCCACCGACGAGACCTGCCGGACTTCTGCAGCCGATCGCCATCCCATCAAGGCCCTTCCAACAGATTGGAATGGACCTTCTGGGCCCGTTCCCTACGTCACGATGGGAGAACAAGTGGATTGTCGTAGCAACAGACTACATGACACGCTACGCGGAGACCGCCGCTCTTCCGAGGGGGACTGCACAAGAAGTCGCGAAGTATTTCATAAGACAAGTTGTGCTGCGACATGGAGCTCCTGAAGTCCTTATCACGGACCGCGGAACGGCCTTTACTGCGGAGCTCATGCAAGGAATCTTACGCTACAGCAACACGGATCACCGAAGAACGACGGCGTACCACCCACAAACGAACGGACTAATGGAACGTTTGAACAAGACGATTGCGGATATGCTGTCCATGTACGTCGACGTTCAACATAAGACTTGGGACGAAGTCCTCCCGTATGTCACGTTTGCGTACAACACGGCTATCCAGGAAACTACGCAGATGACACCGTTGGAGCTCGTCTACGAAAGACGGCCGACTACAATGCTTGACGCCATGCTCCCGCACGTAGAAGACGACAACCTGAACGCCGACGTCCAAGGATGCCTTGCCTTCAGCGTGCGGAGGAGGCCCGCCAGCTCGCTCGAGTTCGTATAAGTGACCAGCAGCTGGTGGATGCCGGCCGCTACAACCTCTGACGCCGAGCCGCCGAGTACCACCCAGGGGATCGTGTGTGGGTTTGGACTCCCATCCGACGACGCGGACTGAGTGAGAAACTTCTGCGACGGTATTTCGGACCCTACAAGATTCTACGACGTGTCTGCCAACTACCTACAAAGTCATCCCCGATGGTGACTCCGGCACATCACGACGACACACGCGGCCCGAAGTCGTCCACGTGGTTCGGTTAAAACCTTTCTACGGACGATGACGAACTTTTATTTTTATTTGTTCGGACTGTCGCCTATGTTAGTATCGGGTCGATGCACTCTTAGAGGGGGGGTAATGCCGCGAACCATGCATTGGGTTTGTTTATTTGTCTTTTGCTTTTTACTGCCCGGCTGCGCCGGTCTGTGTTATCTCTGTGCCAAGGGAAGCGCGTGTTCCATTCTTTCTTTCTTTGCCGCATGTGTTATCTGTTCTGATAGGAAGAGCATTCCGATCTAACGTGAACAGCCTGGAATAATCTTCTTGGATCTACAATGTTCTCGATGCGAATCGACGGTTCGAGAACCATGCGTGCCGAAAGATAAAAAGCCTGCAGAGCAGACGCCGGGGCATTCGATTCTGCGACGCTCGCCGACGCTGATCACTTTGTTGACCGCTGCTTCGCCGCCTCTGTATTCTTTTGAGTAGTTAGGGGAGCACAAGTTCGCTCCAAATAAACTTGTTTCTCCTTCAAGACAACTGCGTCGTCCTTGGCTTCGTGACAATATCTTCCAGGGTGGGTGGGCTGGTTTCGCTGTCAGGTTTTGAATTAAGGCATATACGAGTCCGAATGAAGGGTTTTAAGAAAAAAGGAAAGAAGCTTACACTTAAGTGCAAGACTTAGATTTAGCGATGTTGTACGCAACCTTCACGACCGTCGCGACGGTTTAGGTCCAGGATTGCAGATTTACTTCTTTATAGCCGCAACGACATTTAGTCGATCATTTTTGCTATTAGCGTGAGCTTCCTTCATTTTTTGGCAGTGATAATCATTGCACATAACCTTGGATGGGGATACGCTATGACGTGTCGTTCTCGTTCCGAGCAAGTGTTGCTACGATAACGGCGGGTGCTAGCCGTTTGCTAGTAGTCTTGGCCAATCTCTCTGAGTGGGTAAACTGGGCATTTTTGGCCAATCTCCTTAAATTGGCATGCTCCGCATTTTCTTGTCATCTTTCACTCCTGCCTTGAAAAATAACCTTTGGTAATAGGGTTCCAAATTGTTTGAGATTTCATTGTTATTGTAACAGTCGTGGAAGAAGTTCATGTGCGCTTACAGATTTTTTGATGTCCATTGTGAATTAGTGTATGCTGAATGGAAAAACTGTAGTAAACAGTGATTCAGTTGGACGCTCGGGTTTAGTTTGTGGGAATTGTGGACACCCGCGATCCCGACTCGGTACTTGGTCAGCGCTCCAAACGCGCGCGGCCCGTGGCACACGATAGAGATTGCGCAATAGCGTGGTAACCACGGTGGGGTGCGCTTCCAACCCGGGAGGTGGCGCCGCCACCGCGCTTCGGTGCTCTTGCAAGCGGGGAGTTTCAGCGTCGCTACGAAGGCTACATGGGAGACGTCTGCTGCTACGTTTGGCGGCAGCGGCCAGCCGGTGCGAGCGGGGTTACCATGCCGTGCGGCGGTGGCGCGTCCCGGGATTTCCCCGCCATCATCCAGCAATAGGGCAGGAGTCGAACGACTTCGACCGTTCTAACAACGGGGTTCCCTTCGATGGCGTTCAAGACGGGACCGCTAGGGTGGTTTTGTTATTAAACACCCTTGGAGGCTGGCATTAAGTGCCTGTCTCTCTTTCCTGCCGCTCACGCCAGTGCCATGCAAACGGCTGACGCGTGTGGAGTATCGTCCGAGTCAGACCCCTACCCAGCAGTTTCGACGACGTGGTCATCTATCGTTGAGAAGCCTCTTATAGTTATTTGGATGGCTCGCCAGCCAGCTCGAAAGTTGCGTGGGGCTGCAAAAAGAACAAAAATAATATTGTTATGAATATTTAGGTTGTTCAATCAATTGAATATTGCAGCGTTATAAGTACAATATGTAGGAGGTTATTAAAAGCGTCACGCAACACAAGCATGAAACAAAACTTTACACATTTTTTTATTCTTGCTTCAGGGAGGAAAGGAATCAATAAATTGAGCCAAGCAAAGTAGCTGAGAGAGAAATAGAGATAACCATTCATTGTAGTAATCAGCAAGGGGAAGTTCTCAAACCATCACCCAGGGAGAGGCATCCTTATTCCAAGATGTTTTGGAGCTGGCTGGCCATCCGGGCCCGTTCCACCAGTCGGCGCTAGTTCAAGGGCTAGGAGCTGCTCAGCTGCTGCACCCACTGCCAATAGGTAAGGCTGGGATTTGGATTAATGTGTCGATGCGAGCTAGTTGGTACTTCATCATGGGAACAGGTTAAGCGCCAGGCACAACTAGAGGACGTAAAACAGACAGGAAAGGGGCTTGGGATTTGGGGTTAGATTAAGGGTCGTTGGTACTCCCATACAACGTGGTATAGGGGGGCAGTAACAGGGCAGAAGATACCGGTTACAGGGTATTGGGTGGGGTACATAGCGTTTAGTAGGGTGTTATGGGGATATGAAATGATTTGTAGGCGCCAGAAAGTGGTTTCTTCGTCGCGTGTTAATTGTAAATGAGGTCACGGGAAGCGAGAGCGGTCGTTTTTGTAGTGGAATAAGATATCGGTGTAAGTGTGGAGGCTTTGAGGCAGTTCGGTCATTGTTTTCTCCTTCTAAGGTAACGGCAAGGTGTGCATGAGCACGGCCAGTGGTGTCTGCCGCCTCGTTCTCTTGGAGGGACTGGTCGCCAGGTGACCAGATGATATTATTGCTGGTAGTTTTTTTACTTGCGGAAAAAGGTACAGTGCCCGTTGTGAGATGCCGCCAAATAAAACTTTCTGCAGGCTGTCTGTGAGTCAGTTATAACAGCAAGAAATTTCTCGTCTGTTGTTGCAGCAAGGGCGATGGCATACTCTTCAGCAGTCTCGATGGAAGTGGTGAGAGCGCTAACGTGGCTATCTGGGCGTATTGGTTTAACATGATTAGGAAAAGACAGGGCGGTTTACACACGGACACAGGGAAGAGTACTTGACACACACAAGCGCTGTTGGTTCAGCGCTCGTGTGTGTCAAGTACTCTTCCCTGTGTCCGTGTGTAAACCGCGCTGTCTTCTCCTAATCATGGTGAGAGCGGTCGCTGCTGCCAGTTGTGTGCCTTGCGTGTCAACGACACAGGCTGCGTGTGCTTTCTGATGAGGGTACGGCGATGCATCTGTGTATCTCGAGTTCATGGTAAAAGGTGATTGTCCTTGTTAATTAAGCGGGCTCGTACCATGCACCGTTATTTGTAGAAAACTGGGTGCATATTTCGGGGTAGGAGGCCGCGCGGGTTGGTTGCCAAATGTCTTCTGGGATTCAAATCTTCTCATCTTGCCGTGACAGACGTTGTAGTGTAGAAGGAGACGTGTTGCTCTTCCTGTGGCCGTGATCTGTAGTCGGCGTATCTGGGATGTGCGGTCGGCCACTTGTATTTCTTCCCTGGTCTTGTGGACCCCAGCTGCAAACGTTTCGTGGTTGCCGTGCTGATTAGGAGCCCAATGGCGGTCTTGTAGGTCTGGGGTATGGTGACGTTTAGTTTCCGTACTTCTTGTGGTCTCAGAGCCAAGTATGGCGTGGCATACGCTATCCTGCAGATGAGAACGACTTTGAACATGCATAGGGTGTCATGTTTGCGAAGTCCGAAGCGACAATTGGAGACGCGGCGCATGATGTGCATGAGCTGGTTGAGTGTGCGCAGTGTGGTATGGCTTGTAAGCCAGATCCATCTCTAGGTATTATGAGGCCCAAAATTCGGAGGTGGAGGACACTAGGAACAGGGTGATATATAATTCTGGTTCTGGTAGTCTGTGTGCGGTCTTGCGGGTATTCTGTTGCAGAGCGTACGTAAACATGACTTTTAAGGGGCGCGCTCCAGTCCTATGGATTGGAGATATCGTTGGGTGGTGTCAATTGCAATTTGAAGTGCCTCTTCCTGATCTCCGACTGATCTAGTGGGTGTCCATAGCGTGAAGTCGTCCACATAGAAAGCGTGTCGGAGGTGCGGAATATCTTGGAGCAGGGGTGGGAGGTCCTTCATGGCAAGGTTAAAGAGTAGCGGAGAAATAACCGAGCCTTGAGTTGTTCCTTTGGGTACTGCTCAAAAAGTGTCATATCGCAGGTTGCCGATGCGCAAAGTGGTGGTTTTGTTGGTAAGACATTCCGCGCCGTAGTTGCAAAGTTTGGGCCCGAAATGTATAGTAGCTAGCCCTTGCAGGACGGCTTGGTGTGTGACATCGTCGAAAACACTTGTAATCGTCATTACGGCACCCACGAGAGCATGCAATCACCGCGACAGATTCCTTTTGGTATATAAGCATTGTTCAGCAAAAAACAAGGTAAATTTCAGGAAAGATAATAATAAGTACATGATATCTGCATTGTTCATTTAGTTAAAAATACACGGCTGCTTGACTTTCGCACTTGAAATTAGGAAGTACGCTAAAAAAAAGACTGTTCACGGCGCCCCTCCTGGCAGAGTTCGAGTTCAAAGTAACACAAGGTTCCTGTATTGCAACAGTATATCACGAAAAATTGGTGCGAACGGTAATCGATCTGTTGAATTTGAGAACTGCAGTGAAGCTAACCTTGTGATTAGGAGCGCCAAATTGGTTGTCGGTTAACACCTTTGTTCGTCACCGCTAGTCAGTGAAGCTGGGCTAATTTTTATTCCAACGTGTAGCTTAGTGCTCAGAATAACACAATGCGTCCCGAATACAGCCATATTACCTTTTCTGCACCTAATTCAGCACGTCCAGTGGCGCGTATGCCAGCTGCGCTTTTTCGGTGCCCGCCATATCGGCGAACGTCTCCCAAAGGGCGTTCTTTGCTCAAGTCTTACTCCCCGTGATATCTACCGTCGGATTTATTGCGCAGTGGAGCGGGCTCTCGAACATCCTCTTTGATTCCGGCTGATACCAAGAGGTGATCTGGCCTGGTCTGCTCAAATGTCTAAAAAATAGGTCAAAGTGGTGCCTGAGCTCGTGATTCATAACTTTGGCGATGGGGCCATAGTGGATGCTCCTCGGATCATCAGTCGGTACGAACGGTGGCATCATGACATGGGGTTAAGATAGCCATTAGGTGAACACGTGCATGTATAATGCGTTCACTTCAGTCATATACAGGTTGATGTTTTCGCGGGGCACGGTCAATTTTGGAGCCTCCCTTAGCAGTCACTTGTACTTGTCCATGTCCCTTCGTAACGCGCTTACCCACAACTGTATGAACGGCGGCTTGAAATCCGGCAAGTGGTTGTAGTACTGGTTGAGTGCCGGAGTCGAATTGAAGTGCACTGGCTGACCGATAACGGAGATACAATGCGACGCGTGTTCCACAGCGCTCTTGACTGTTTCCGCGTCCATCTAGTGGACGTCCTTGAAGTAGTGCAGAGTGGCAATGAGCACGGCGGCCGTCACGGCTCCGGAGCTTTTGATGGCTGCGATCAGCTCCTGGCTCTTCCAGAGGAACCGACAAAGACGTAAGGGGAAATCTGCGAAGAAACGGGGACCTCCTGTCAGCTTCCCAGCGGACGACTTGTGTGTTCATGATAACGTGAAGCTTTGCTCACACCACGAAAATCGTTAATACTATGCGCCTTGACTCTAGAACAATAGTAACGTTTTGATGAACCGCGGGCCTCCTTTGAATATAAACTCCAACCCGACAACTGCAACGAAGTACACTGGGCGCAATGTAAACCAACACGAAACAATTAGAAGCGCACATTTTCCCCTATGGATCTGAAAACGTAAACAAACTGGTGGTCGGAGAACCCCTCCACAAGCATGAAGTAACGTCGCCAAAATTGCCATGGGGGAAATTTAGTTCGCACTATTCGTCTTTATTAGGGAGCTCTATACATCACGGCCACCTGTTATATAATGAACCAGTACGTACCTTATGACTTCCTGAGGAGGGAAGAATGGTGCCATGTTTCCCTGTCTCTGTTCACAATAAAGGTCAGCACGCACTAGAATTGCTTATTTTAACAAAAAATCAGCAGCTTTAGCAACCAACTGATAATCGCAGGAACGCTTCATCCCCGCTTGGCACATAATCTGTGATGGGGGGGGAGGGGGCGTTCGTCTGGCGTATATCTTGTTCGCGAGCTCCAGGTAGTACGTCGGCAACATAAACGGGACAAGCAAATATGGTGGCAGACACTCGATGAGCCGTTGCAAGAGCACGGCCTGCAGCTGGTCAATGAGGCTCCAAGTACACTAATGGAGAAAAGTCACGTACCGCGATGCCATGCTGCTTCGTCAGATCTCGCGAAGCGACACTTCGCTGCCGTTGTACGAGAGCTCCTGCTCGTTATTGTCTATCTTGCGGTCTTCGCGCTAGTGTTTGCTTACGGCGCGCAGCCAGTCCTTCAACTTAGTGAACACGGCTGTTCTACTGGCCAGCTACTGCAACGTGCGGAACTCCAGCGTGATGTTATTCCCGAGATACAGGGATCCAAATATCCCCCAAAACTCGCGGGGCCGTCTGTGCTTGTCTGCGCAACGTCAGACACCACTTGTAGCCTTGATGGTGGCATTACTGCTGAAATGCAGGCCTGAATGGTTCTCGGTTCCGCAATGGCGTCGACCTGGGTCATAATGTTCATCCTTAGCATGAGGTTCGGCCTCATGCTAAATATGAACATTTTGACAGCGAAGAAGGTCAGATAAGATGTGAAGGGGATATGCTAAGAAAATTGTAAGAATATATGCTTTGTTAGCAAGATTCTTGAAAAAATGTGAACACTTTTTGCATGTTGAATCGTTTTATGGTCATCATCAGAGCCACCATAACTATAATGTCATTTGAAATAATTAAATCTAGTGCATTACGAAGGCCTCTCCCAAAAATCCCCAGCCGCTTCGATCGCGTCTTCTGGGGTCAATTTCTTGTTTTCGAATTTTCACGGTTCATCTTTCTGTGAAATCATCGGCCACCCCCATTAGGTCAAGTGATAACCATTCCATTAGGCGGATGCTTCGCCAGTTGCTTTATGTCTGCCTTGCCTGGCCTGCTATACCACAGTATTTTCGCGCAATTTTAATTACAAACGTCTTCCAACCAGCTGTTCATGTCTAAGTTCTATGCCAATATTACTGTTCTCATAACTGTTCTCATAAACTATACTCTAAGAATCTGTCTGAAGCCTTTTCTGGAAGAATCATTGTATGGTAGTGCTCTTAACATCGAAGTTGTCCTTGGTCGAGGTTTTTTGGTAATACGGTCACAGTGACGTGTTGAGGGCATACCGTTGCGATGAGGACAGTAAGCGCCAAGCCCATACGCAGCAAGTTTACTGAATACTCGAACGAGACCATTATACAGGCAGAGGTTTTCAAAACCACTAAGTATGGTGTGACGGTTTATGCTTGTCATTTTATATTATGAAACGCCACGGTATCAACCCGTGTAATTAGGATTTATTCCCTAAATACCGTCCCCGCACGAACCTGTACGTATCTACTCGTTCCTACAGCGCTCTACCACTTTTAACTCGTTTTTTAAACCCACTCCCGAGACAAGTGTCCCTTTTAGGCATACTTTTTTCAACCCCTCGCCATTTCTAAAACCATGCATTACAGTTTTTTAAGCAGTCTTTAAAGGGGTCATCAAGAGAAAATACGTTCCGTTTAATAAGAATCAACACCTTTGTCGACACAACACTGGAGGAACGCGACGCTTTCTATAGTCAAGTTCAGCCCCGAAGGAACCAACCCAGTAGCGAGCGTAAAACATTACACCCACTGACCACACACATTATATATTTCATGTCTGTAAGGTTTACTGCACCGGGGTCTCCCATCTAGTGCTTTACTGATCTGGGCATCCAGTTGGTTTTTCTAGTGGGCAATCACTGTCAGCGTCAGACGGATGGATTCATTTGCTGTATAATTTTGCACCCGTCTAAGAACCGAAGTGTTTCGAGAGTGCAAGAAAGGTGCGCTCAGATAGACGTCGCCTTCATAACTCGAGGGACACAGCTGATGATGGTGATAATTCCCTTCATGCTTTTAGCACCTACCAAGAAGGGGGTATTTGCAATGGTAATTCACTTATTGCACTTCGGTAGGACTTTAAAATTTTCTGTGACTTTAAACTTTAAAATTTTCATTTCTGTGAAAAAGAAGGCTAAACGTTTGCTGTGATCGGAACCCCAACTACCGATTAATTCTGTTTTTTTTTAAATTAAAGCGAGAAAGATAAACAAAAAAGTGGCGCAGCTTCCTCTAGTGGAACCAGACTGGAGAAACAGCAGAGCTGGGAGCAGATCTAGCTCATTTCTATTCGGCTGAGATTCCTTAGGTTTTGCTAAGTGTTGGCGGGCGAGGGCTAGTAAAGCTAATTTCCAAACGACGTTCTGATCATTCCCTCACACTGCATGTGGGTTCTAGGGGAAAAAAGCTAAGTCGACCCTGCTGTTTATGCGGCCTTGCACCCCTAGGGCAAGCTGAGCAGTTTTTGTCTTGTCAGAAGTTCAAGACGATACATTTTAAAAAGGTCAAGTACCTGGTGAGAATAGGCATATGCCTCCTGTGTTCAATCTCGAGCAGGTAAGAAACCTGGCTTATACTGCCTATGTTCTCGGTTATACTGCCCTATATTTGTTGTATTTTGTGGTGTAGTAGTTCAGTTTTTGGTATTCTCTTGCTAAAGCCACTGGACCAAGCTGAAGCTTAGACAGGTTCGCTGTTAAATCTAGATCGAAATCAGCAAGAGAAGGCTAAGTATTCACTGCCAAACGAATGCAATAATTGCGAGATATTATGCGTGCAGTCACAACAACCTAACAACAGAACTTTCTTTGAAGAAAACCCTCGAACGGATACAACTCAGACACGAGTCGCGTTGTTGTTTTTCCTATTACTAGCCAAATTGATAGCTTAAAAGACAGACCTTTTCGGCGCAGTGGTTGAAACAGAGCAATAATCAGCGCCAGGATAGGCGGAAATAGCCAGAACAAGTCCGTTTCCCTTACAGATCAGGTTACCATCCAGACTGGCGCTCTGTAGTGCACTTAGCAAAGGTGAAGGGGCAAACGTTTCGAGTAATCAAGCACGCTACTTTGAATTCGCACCAGCAGGAGAGACGCGAAGCATTGAGGATAGGCTGGGCGAGTAGGCAAAAAGGAAAGCCACTACATGAAGTCTGCTCACAGAGCAATGTTAACGCAGTCCCAATGACATACAGGCACATTTTGTTGGCTGAAAGTTGCAACTGTCAGGGGAGCACCATTTGAATGCATTGAACTTGACAGTGTGTAATTTGTGAAGCACTCTCGAGAGAACAATTTTTTGGCCGTCAACAAGGTGCACATGAGAGTACAAACAATGGCCTGTGCGCGGCGGTGGTGTGTGCAGACCCGTCCCACCCCCCAGGAACCTCGCATGCCCCGCTGTTTTTGCGGAATGATGTGCAGCATGCAGAACTGGACGCCAGTGCGGTGACGACAGTGGTGCAGGAGTATGCGGCAGTGACGTTGAAGCTCACTGCGGGTGGTGCATACATTATAGTCTTTAGTGTGTATGTGCTCCCCGAACAGCCCGCGTGACTCCTGGATCGGATTGTGTCCCTGTGCGCAGCGCGCCATCTCCTCTGTGGTGTCTTCAACGCAAACCACACAGCGTGGAGAGATCGCTTTATGGACGCTCGCGTACAGCATCTGTGGGACGCCATACAGAGCCTCAACCTGCCTGCGGAAACCCTCCTGACCACCGCGAGGGGTCCGCGCTTTCCTCGGCTGGCCCCAGAGCTTGCCGTGCAAGAAGACGTTGGTTGAGGCGGGGGCTTGGACCCTCTAGATGACGGCTGAACAGCGGGCGCTTGGCCAGATTGACCGACTGCGGCGCGCCGATGGGGGCGGCCCGCTGCTGCAGCGACTGAGGGGTCACCACCACTCGCGCGTGGGGTGCATGCAGGCGCTCTACGAGGAGGTGGTGGCCCCCGTGGGAGCTGGACCTTGTGGCCCGGCCTCTGCTCTGGCAGCTGACGCGCGGCTGGACATCCCGGGTCTGCGCAGCAAGCTGCAGACGCCCCTCTGTTGACAACTGCAGCTGGCTCGGGGTGTCGTCTGGGGCGACCTAGACAGCCACGCCCTAGTTTACATGGGATGCACGATGCAGCAGCACCAGGGGTCGGCCGCAGCGGCCGCCCTGCCAGAGAGGCCACCCGTCAGGGGCGGCTGCCTTATACGTCATCTTGGGTCACAGCTGAGCTGGTGGGTGTTGGACTGCACTTGGACCTGCTGCTAGAGATGGAGACCTTGCGCGAGTGCTGCTCCCTGCTTTGCGACTCCGGGTCGGCCCTGGGGCGCCACCGGGATGGTGACGCACTCTGTGTTGGCGCGGGGCGTCCGGGAGAAAGCGGTGCAGCTGGCGGACCGGGGCTCTCGGCTGTGCGTGCAGTGGGTGCCCGTCTACATCTGGCTGGATGGAAACGAGCGGGCAAAGGAGCTGGCGGCCGGGGCACACGCGCTGCCTCCCTCGGACATGGTGGCCCAGGCGGCAGTGCACGACACCCGCCTGCTCATCCAGCGATACGTGCGGACCAGGCATCCAGACCCACGGCTGGGTTTCGGATGGGGCCCGCCGCCTGTGCGGGCATCACGCCTGCCTCGTCGACCTCGCTCGGCCGTGCTGTGCCTCCGCGTGGGGTACACCTGGACGGCACAGCGAAAAAAACCGACTGGGGCGGGTTGCCGCCCATGCCTCTATTCACTGCCGAGCGTCCATGCAGTCCCTGCCGCAGGTACTGTACGAGTACCCAAAATTAACGGCAGGGTGGGCGTAGCTGCTGGCCGTGCTGCGAGGCGTGCGTCCACTCGAGGAACTGCTTTGGCCATTGGCAGTGCCAGCGAGCGGGGCCAAGTGTTCGAGGCCCTACGTGCGTACCTGAGTGCCTCGGGACTCCACACAGCACCCCGCTACAACACCATGTAACCCCCCAGAATGCGGTGGAGGGCAGCTGCTGGTGCAGCTTTTATTTGTGTGTGCGCGTGCGTGCGTATGCAGGTGTGGGTGTCCGTTCTGCTACACCATTGTGTTCTGTATCTTGATGTTTATTGTATATGTGTAGTGTTTATATGCATTCATACTTTATAGAATTATTAACTGGTCTTTTTTATTTATTTTTATTTGAATTTTACCGTACATGTTTTATATGTTTCCCTGTTAATCTTGCCTAAGGGTTTCATATATGTTCCATGTTAATCCTCCTCTACCCTATTTTCCTATTCCTATGCACTCTTTTATCCCCATCCACCCTCCTCTACACCATCAGGAGTTCCGGTCTCCGCACCTAGGCGAGACAATTTACGCCTTCTTGTGAACCTCCTCTATTCCTAAAGAACAATAAATACATCATCATCATCATCAGCCTGTTTGTCTCCAATGCAGGACGAAAGTTTCTCCCAAAGGTTTCCAGGCACGCCTACTGCGTGCCAGCTGAGCCCATAATTTTCCAACAAATTTTCGTAGCTCGTCTCATCAACCAGTACTCGACCGACTCCTAGTGTGCACTCTGTTGGCAGCCAGTCTGTTAAACGTGTGTTCCACTTGTCCCTCATTCACATTCCGTGTCCAGGCCATCAGATTTCCTTCACTTAATTTTCTCCAGAATGTCCTCCACCTTGGTCTGTTCCTTAATCCATGCGGCTGTTTTACTGTCCCTCAACGTCACCTCTAGCATTAATTATTCTTTGCCCGTTGTGCCGATCTAAATTTGGTTTCAAGTCGTTTGGAGGGACCTAAAGGTTCTGGCCCATTAGTCATTACTGGAAGAACATTATTTGCAGAATAAATACCTACAAACATTGGCTCCAGTCAACATTGGTAAGGTGGTTGGAAAGCAAATCTGTAAACATCACCAACTTAATTGCTCATGCGGCGTCACTTGAATTCAAACACGGGGCTGTACGAGGAGTTAAACCAGATATTCTGTCACGTGTTACTGGGGATTCGTACCAAAGAGCTCTTTCCCCCCCTCCCCAGCCGCTGAATAAAAACCAGCGTCTGTCTCCCCGTCTACACGTGTGGGCGTACCTTAGTCGCTAAGATGACGGGCTCTCGCTCCGCTTCTTTTCGGGCACAGGTTTTACCTGGAATCCGCGCGTTGGTGTCATCGGCTACGAAATACAAGAGGCAGCAAGCAATTGCGGTGGAAACGAAGACCTTCATTGTGGGATGCGGAAACAAAGGAAGCGCAGAAAACCGACGTAACAACTCCACAGTACCAGCCGAGAGACCTGAACTCCACGGAACAAACGCCTTCACGAATGTTATTCATGTACATCCTTGGTCATCTAAACGGTGACCGGGGACGGCGTGGTGTACCTATGTCTGCGGAAACGGATTCATCATACCACTTCCGCTGCAACAACCTTCACCATTTTTATAATGTAGATATATAAGCTATTTATAACGGATAAAAAGAATACATATACATGTTCATTTGACAACACCACAACTAACCACACATCATAGTGTGTCCTTGGGTGCTTATCTTGCATTGTCACTAAGGAACCTGTCCTGCTATTATCCTTTTGGCATAAAAGCAGCTGCGGTAGCAAGGCCACGCTCAGTTTTCACATCTATTCGTCGATCGAGCACCTAGTTCTGCCATCTCCAGATTCATGGGAGAGGTCCACGCAAGTGAATGTTCAGTAGCTGCGGTATCGGAAACACGAATAGAAAAGAAAACAAGGAAAAGGTGTGTGTGGCCTTTTGCTGGGTGTGACGTCAGCAAGCCAGAGGAGTAGGGGCCAGTGCGACCACTGGATCGTCGGGTCGGTGGGGCAGTCCACCTATCGAGGTATATGGGCATGTGCTGGTGAAAACTTGGGCAGTAAGTTGGAGTTAGCACGAAGTGCAAGGAGCTGGGGCGGGTACGGGGGGGGGGAGGCGAGGGAGGGTACCGCGGTTGAACTCTTTAGGGGAAGTCAGATGGTAAGTTCCAGATGGCACGACAAGCTTCATGTATCCGAGATCGTCTTTATCGTCATATCGAACCACAAAAACATTCTGACTCCACACCCCGGTCCGACAGCTTAAGCGACCTTGCTGGCTTGACCACGTGGTCTTCGTCAAGGTTTGTCGATGCCGAATAGCAAAGTTAGCGTGTACGCCACGCACGGAGATTGCGTGTTGTCTGAAGGCAACGCCTATGTTAGCGTTTGGTGCATTCACTGGTGGTCGTTAGTCTTTGTCCTGGCCCGAGTCCGGGAAAGGTGCGAGCCTTTTTGTTTCCTTGTAATTTGGTAAAGCATTTTGTAACGGTCCTTCGTGTATTTGGGTTCTTTTTTTTCACTGTGTACGTATCACAGTGCGTTAGCCACCCCTCTCACTCGGGCTGCCTCTGTCTCGTGTCCCAGTGCAAGTGCCTGCGCTTACGAGAGCCTACGCTAGCCTAGAGTTTTCTGTGAGTGTCGTCAGCGCTGTTTATCTGTATCGTTACATTGTAATTAACGCTTTGTTTGTTTCAACGAACTTTAAGTACGCGTGAATTTTCTCTAGCTTCACCGACTTTGTCGCACGTGCGCACGCAAAGGCCGATCGACCTTGCATAATAGTAAGCAACTGTTATCTCACAGATTGTTCGTGCGAGCAGGCAAGGGAAATGGGACAGTACCCCATCCACATTTATTACTGCAACCCCTTGTTTCGGAGTAAAAAATATTGAATTTACATATGGCCACAAACATACATGCAATTTTATAAATTTTATACAGTGGAAACCACATTGCATTGTTTAAGCTGTCTTCCCAGCTACTTTTACGGTAAGTTTCCTAGGAGATAGATATCGATGTGTAAATTGATTTCTTTTCTTGTTCCCTTGATCATTGTTTGGTACAATGTATCACTGCCCCGTCAAATCTGGAATTCAAGAGAGGATCATACTAGAGCCACGAGATCAGTTTTCAGAGTATCGGCACTCTTTTTTTTATTGTTTTATGCCACCGATAGCGGCCGTCGGCCAGGCCACGTCACGTGACATTTGGTTACCCCCGGAATACTCATGGGCGCTGACATTTTGGTGCTTGTGTGTTGCCGCGCTCGTGCTCTTCGATAATTGCTGATTTTGGTAGCGCAGTGCGGTCGTGTCACACGTTAAGAGTGCGTTTTCAAGACCGCAGACATAGCGATGCTGTGCCGCACTTTACTGGACTGCTTCAACGGGCGGGAATGTGGGAAACGCCTTCGCTTCCGGCTGAGAGAGAACGTCAGTGGGATAGCGTAACTTATAGACGCTTAAAAACCGTTGCTTAATAAGTGGCTCTAGTGTAACCTAGAGCCACTAAATAAGGCACGCTATAGTAACCGAGCCTGACCCTATCGCACAGGCGCGCTGTATCTAAATCTTTGAAAAGTAAACACAGCAGCCAGGGTTGCCAAGCGGCACCTACACATTTTCCGCCCGCCAATGTTAGCTGTAATTGGGCGCATAGAGATGGCTACCCTGGCGTCAGGCACGAAAGTGATTGCCCCCGTGCGTCACTGTCGTTACTCTTAAGCGAAGCTTATTTAGTGGCTATAGGTCATACATTGCATGTCTTCATCCAAACAGTGCCACAATGATGCATAATTGTCGTAGCAGCAAAAAAATCACGCAATATCCACGGAATGAATGATGATAAGTGGGGCGGAGCTCGAGAGGGGGAGATCATCGCTAACCGTAACTCTCCCGTGAAAGTTCACCCATTACATCATTAAGAAAGACGTAAGACTGTGTGCGTACATTGTACAAACCAACTTTTATTTTCGGAGTCAATGCTCCCACGCCCAGACCTGGTGAAAGACCCCGCGCCATCGAGGAATACCCCGCACCTCTACCACAATTTGTCACGTAGGATGGGACACAACGGTAAAGAAAGAACTTTTATTTAGGGCGAACTTGTGCCCGAACAAGACGAGAGGAAACGAGAAAGGTCCTTGCGTCTCGTTCGATCTCCGAGAACGACTGCCTGCGTTCGTGGCGTGATCTCTTGCGTTATCTCCCCCTTGCAGTGCACGTGCGCTCGCGCCTCCGTTGGCGAACACAGACAAGCTCGCGCTCCCGGTGCCGAGTTTGCGCTGCCGGTTGCAGCCGGTTCTTGCGCGTGCAACGCGGCCCACTTTGCGACATCTCCGAAAGCATGCGGCGGTCACGTACCACGAGACACAAGGGATGGACAGACCCATGGCTTTAGGAGCTTCGCCCCTAAAACTTATGGGAGCTATATACACACGCACTAGTTTGTAGTACATAATTGAAAAAAAGTTGTTTTGGGGCATTCATGGTTCCAGGGTTCGTCCTACAGTTTAATCTTCACATCGACTACGCTCACAAATACTAATTCACATGAGCAAGACAAGGCCTTCAACTTAAAGATTGCCGCACATGTATCAGTGACGTTTGAGTTTTATTCTTGGTGTTGCAAATCCTCATTCGGTATTCAATAAGTTATACAGTGTTGTCTGGAAAACATTTTTTATTTTGTTGAACCACAAGCACCTAATATAAAATTTTTAGTCCGCAGATAAGTCTATTTTTACTTTATTGCTGCTATAACTCTGAATAGAGCACATGTAAAAATAATTTCATTATTAATTGTTTATTTAGTCTACGCAAAAATTTCCAATATATTTTTTGAGATGACGCGTCAGACATATTTTTATAACGCCCACAATTATGATTCTGTTGTTTGAAGTGTAGGGGAGCTGTTTCTGTTTATTTCGTTTGAGAATTACACTATGGTCGCAGCTGCACCCATCAAATATCCGATGGCATGACATAAGAGCTTCTGTATGTGAAAAGATTATCTCAAAAGAGCATAGATATCCCAGAAATATGTCACGCGTTCACGTCCCAGAAATTTGTTTTTTGTAATGCGTGCGATGTGCCATCCTTTGAATACGAAGCACTTTCTTTTGTACACGGACTCACTGTACTACTCAAAACACGCGCCGTTATTCTTACTGATTTAATCCAAGTGGTCACCTTCCTTTGAGGGCAAGAGTTAAGTCTACGTTTTCCTCGAGCGTTCACCCTTCTTGCCGCCCAAGTTGAGAATGCTATCCAAGATGAGTGTAGTCCGCAAGGCTCTCTGCCAACTCGCACTTTGGCAGATTTACCAACCCTGGCCGCAGCCTGCGTTACCCCACCCACTTCCCTGTAGGGAGGTGGTACCAATGTATTACAAAAAAGAAACTTATCCGCAGCCACACACGTGCCCTTGTTCAACCAATTTACTACCCGTTCTGGTGCGTCTCACCTTGTCTCGCAAAAGTAGAAGTTTTTGAAACTTCTGGGGTAATGGAGACTAATTTCTCGTGTGAGCCACCATTCGCCTTTCTGTTGATATTTTTCACGAACACATGCTGCATTGTTTGTCATGTGAGCGCAGCTGAGTGTGACATTGAAGTTTGGTCCTGGATGGCAACACCAGTTTTCCTGTTCCCATCTTCTAGGCCCAAACTTCAAATGGCTGTAACTTCTGCTGCAGACCATATACAATGATAATGTTAGTCTTATGGCAGTCAGTCCTTGATTTGTGCACAGTTTACCGGTACCTTGTTCAGCTGAGCCCCTCCAGCAGTTTTTGTTTAAAGGCTGTCGTAAAATCAAACATAAAAATCCAAATAAATGTGAATATATAGTCGTATTACACAGAAACAAATTTTATATCTACAGTTTCAATAAAAAACCACACGCATCCCCCGATTTTTATCAGCATAACTGTAAAAATAAAGTTTTTGATCAAAAACTGATGTTCCTCCTTAACTCGAAGCTTTCTGACCAGCTCCGGCCTCGAAGGTCAGCTGCGCCTGATCAAAAGGACTGTCAACGTTTCCCGAGCTCAGAGCATCCTGGAATGAGGACACCTCTCTGAAGCACTTTGCGCATTTAATTAAAGTTTATTCTCTCTCTCTGGCAACTTGAGTGAAAGTCCAAAATCTAAACTGCTTCGACCGTATCAGAATGGCGCAGTCTGACAGACCATGGTTTCATAATGCAATAGACACTGGTTCCATTATGACCATGGAAAGCGTTTTTTCTTGATGTGCTTTTGCTTATCATCCTCATCGCTTCGTGAAACCCACTGTGTAAAGTTAGCTTTCCTGCAGTGCATAATGTAGCCACATTGAACGCAATCAGTGAGGCCCTGAAAGCTTCACTTTAACAACAGGAGTTACGTGCCCGTCAAGACCCTCGTCTCACACCAAACTTGTCTTCACTAGGAGGCACAGGCTAGAGCCCAGTCAGGAGGTGCTGCAAGGACATGACGAGAGTATTTAAGCACGGACCTCAAGATGGAAAGGAGGCGGAGCAAAGAGCAAGAAAAATGCACCAGGAGGAGAATGCAAGCTCTGGCACGAGCAAGCTAGGTGTGGTGCTGTCGTGACACTGATGTCGCAACCCAAGCCTGGGCACGAGCGGAGCAATAGCGCAGTTGTCCCAGCCTCCTCTGGAACAGTGATTCAGCTTCTCAAGACTACCATCTTAGCTACCATGACTGCTCTAAAAAGTTGGTCACAATAGCAGTGAAGAACCTTTCAGAAATACTGGACTGCAACCCAATAGATGGTATTCACTGAAACGTTCAGAGGGATATTTCTTCACCCGACAACACTGGAAACCACCATGCCTGTGCCTGCGCATTGCGCCCACACCTCGCAGAAAAAAGAAAACCTCGGCGCATATCGTCTGCATTACTTCAACCGGATTGTCGGCCTTAGTATTAACAGAAGACCTATTCACTACCCTCAAATTACGTGGTGGGGCCCTCCTTGCCCTCAAGAACTTTTCATCACTGGAGAATGACCCTGCGGCTATGAACAAAAGCGACACGGCATGCAAGAGACAACGCTGCAGTCGCCTGCGACTACGGATGTTGACACAAGTGCCGTTTAATGCACGGTTGAAAAACAAAAACCAAATATTGCTTTCGAAGAAATGTTTTATGCACACGCCGATTTATATTTATATTCTATATTTATAATAAATGAAGCCAGTGCACGTGATGCCCTCTCCCGAGTTGTGCCATGCTTGCACCGCTCACCCCCTTGCTGGTAGCCATGTGCTCGCACCGTGACCAACCTCAAGTCTTCACCCCTTTCCTTTGAAATCCTTCTTTGTGTGCACGCACAACTCACCACATCTCTCTCTCTCTCTCTCTCTGTCTCACCACACGCTGTCGAGAAAGAAGAAATAAAAACGTGCGGCACTAGAAATCATAGCTGCTACCCTAGCAACAAGTAAAGGGGGCACCTATTGTTTGTTTTGCCCGAGGCGACTGCCTAGAATGGTGGATTACCAGCCTGCGCATGCACAGATTGCTAATAGAAAAAGGTCCATTACCGCAATCTCATGGAGTCCGACGTATCACAGACGCTGTGGCACATACATGGCGGCACACACACAGGGTTGCCCACTTGTGGGCCACATTAGTGAACACAACCTATGAAGTGCTATACCCACCACCGATATAGCATTATCTAGGTGCAGTCAGAAACACTTTTTTATATGTTCACACGTACTTTCAAGCGTTCGGAGGGTCAACATGGCTGCTTGTCACTGCTTCTGACCGATCATTCATGGGTCGATCCCACCAATCTAGCTGCCATAAATCAGGGTAATAACGCGGAAGTCTTCAATTGTGGGCCGGACTGAGACACACGATTCGCGCCAGGGCTGTCAAACTGGCGTGGCAACTTTCTGATCGCGGCTTTAACACGCCACAGTGGTTCGAACACTTGCCCAGTATGAAGGTAGCTATTTCTGTCGTCGTTGGTTTGTCCCATAATACATGCTTTACTGATGTTTAAGTACAAGACCTGTGTTGACTGGCAAGCTTCTCTAGCTCGCCCAGAATTTCTCGATACGCAACTCTGAGCTGACATGCGAGCATGTCTGTTTGTCGTGTGGTTCCTTGTTAATGAGCCAGACCATGCAACTGAACGGTGCAAATGCAGATTTGATGCTTTCAGCGCGTTTCACTTCATTCTTCGATCAACAAGAGCGAAACTGTCAGTAATGCTCGTAGAAAGACGGGGCGAGGCAGAAATGCTGCTTGGACACTTCCTAGTACCATATAAATAGTGTACGTAATCTTCCTGAGAGCCAAAACACCAGTTTAGGTTGTCGTGAAACAGACCAGAAAATACCCCTGCTGTAAGGTACACTTTGTGATTAGCGGCCAGGTGCCCGGGCTGCGCGTGAGAACGCGCCGCTCTTTCTGGCGACGTAGCACTGCCGACACTGCGCTGCAACCACCGCTAATTCGTCGCGGCGTGCGCGGGAGACGGATTGTCTGGCCCTCCGCATTCCTCAAGGTTAATCCCCCATTGAGAGGGCAGACTGCGGCGCCGGATTCCAGGAACGCCTGCCGGACCCGCTGGGATTACCGGCGTGTCTCTATTGTTGTCGCGTCCTGGTCAGCATGACGCACAGTCGCGTCTTTCGCGCTCATCCCTCGGGGTCGTACGCGTTTTCTGGCCCGCGGGCGGTCCGTTGACCTGAGATAGCGGCGCCTCATCGAATATTCCGTGACGTGCTGAGTGGCAGCTGTCTACGTGAATTCGGGCACGCCCATACGCGTGCACGAATGCTACAGGGGCGTTCCCGAGAGAGGGTGATCTCGAGGTTTTAAAAGGCCAAACTTGGCCGTTGGAGATGTTCTCGTCTGAGCGCTGAGCTGGCAGTTCCCGGCGAGACAAGGAGTCTCGACCGTTAACGCTAGGTTGGGATTTAGGAGCCCCCTAGTCGAGGTTAAGATCGCGTCGGAGGTTCAGGGTGCAGCGCCGCACCGGGCAACTAGACGGATCTTGCGGCGAGACAGAGTCTCGGCCGTCGTTTCTCGAGCGGTTTGTGTACGCTCCGAGAATAGAAAGAGTTAGACGAAGTTGAGGAGCTCGAGTGATTTGTGCGCACTCGGAGCTAGCTTCTAGCTGAAGTTCGAAGTTTTTCTTTTCATTTCTCATGTACCCAGTTTTCATACTGTAAATAGCTGTACATAAACTCCCGTTTTACTTAATCGACTTCAACGCCTCGAGTCGTCAATTCGACCGCCATCTCCAAGAACTTCAACACCATCACCCAGCCAGCCTCCTGCCAAATCAACCGGAGCCCGGGCGATTGGGTTCCTGATCGACACTGGACTTCGGGGAAACGATCTTTACTGGCGCAGCCGACAGGATTTGGCAGAAGAAACCACCAGGCCACAACCAGGGGCAGCAAGCAGACGCAAGCCCGCCTTCATCGGCGGCAGCCGAGCTCCGCGCGGAGTGGAGCGGCAGAGCCAAGCCAGCGCACGGAGCCAGCGACGCGGCAGCCGACCACCGAAGGTGCGGGTGAGTGGGATTTCTTGCGCTTCGTTGTGACGGTGTAGGCTGAGTCTGGGGTTGCATGGTAGTCACGTGGAGCATGCAGACGAACATGGCGGAAGGAGACGGAAATGGTCAGACAGGCGAAGTGCCACCTCAAGGAGGCTCGGCAGCAGGAGGATCTCCTCAAGTGGAATCCGAGGCAATGATTATTAGGCGAATGGAGTTGGAGTTTCAAGAGCGAAATGAGAAAGCAGAGCGCGAAGCGGCAGAGCGACAGGAGAAAAGAGCGCGCGAATTCGAAGAACGAGAGAGAAAAGCAGCGCAAGAATTTAAAGAGCGCATGGAAAAGCTGAAGCTCGAATCTGAAGAGCGGTTGCGAAGGTATGAGTTGGAGCTGGAGCGGAGAAGGCAGACGCCCTCGCGCTCGGACACCCGCGAGCGGAAACAATGGGGCACAGACCCAGCTAGTTGTATAGCAACAGCGAAGTTGAATGGTTCCGGCCAGTGTTTGGAGGTTGTACATTGCGATGACAAAGCAAGCAGCCGTGACTCCCTACACAAGGCTAGCATTTCCGCCGATGTCAAACGCGCGGAGATGGACATTGGGATGAGGAGCGGCGAGGTAGGCGCGGCCGGTGATACCGTAGAGCGGTGTAATGAAGTGATGCTCGAACATGACGAGCAGCCTAGCAGGCAAAGTTTGGGAATGGAGCTGCAGCGCATGAGACAAAACACTTCGAACAGGCCCAGTTACGCGCTGACAGCAAAGTTGAATGGGGGCAGCCCGTTTTTCAACTTGAAGCCGCGCGAGAACGAGATAAGCGGCCGTGGCTGCGCACAGGTGGCGAGCGGCTCAGCCGGGAACGGCTGCATGGAAAGGGAAGCGAGCGTGAGGAGTGTTCCAGCGAGCGCGGAGTCAAAGGGTAGCCCCGTTGTTGCGGGTGTAGAGCCGCCAGCCGCTTTTGCACCGGGCACTGCGTTAATGCATGCTGAACTTGCTGGCACGGGCAGTACCCAAATTCTAATCGGTGGAGCGGAGGAGACTGGAGCCATGCAGGAAAGTCTTGGGGCCCGCCGCGCTCCCAATTACGCTCGTAAGTTGCACGATAAAGCGAACTCCAGGTCGGGCGTTCAGGAGCTCGCCCAGAAGAGAAAGGAGCTAGAAGACGAGAAAGCATGTGACGAGTCGGAGCGAAAAAGAGACGGAGTTGACGATCAGGCTGAGGAAAAGCAGGAGTTAAAGCCGGATAAGGGAGCTGAGAAGGTAGACTGGGTTGAACATGTAGAAAATGGAAGAGGAAGTGAGAGAGAACGCGAGAAGACGGAGGATGAGGAGCTCAGAACGTTTGAAGAGGGTAGGAACGATACGGAGATGGCGCGTGGGTTTGGTAGTCTTGATGGTGAGAGTGTAACCGAGGAGGCCGATGGAGAACACGAAAACGCATGCGTGGAGACTGCGAAACCAAGAATGAGAGCTCCCGAGGAGGTTGTGAAGGAGAGGGAAAAACCGTGTGAGGAGGCAGCTACAGTTGAAAGCGAGGAACGAGACGCAATCGGCGATCTCGCGAAACCGGTGTCTGAGATAGAGCTTCGTAGCTTTAGTGTTGGTTGCGGCCATTACCGAGATTTAGTCGGGAGCCGCGCTGGATGGGTTGACGCACTAAGTTCTGCGACCTGGCAGTGTGTCACAGGCCCTAGTTCTGAGTTGTGCCAGGATGAGTGCGTGCTGGGACAGCCGAAAAACTGTCTTTGTCAGGCCGCTGCTCAGAATGCACCTAGCGTGCACGAGCGGTTTTTGGTAGTGACAGGTGCTTGTGAGGTTGTTGTTGTGGGGCAGTCTGTGCGTAGGGGAAAGAATGATCCCGAGAAGGTCGTCGCGTTCGCGGGCCGACATTCCGCTCCAGCATCAACCCTTCGCTCACGCCGCAAGCACGCGGCATTGCCGTACGTTGGGGCATTGGAGAGGCATGGCCGAGTGGCCTATGGGGCAGGAAACGGGGTCGCATTTTGTGATACCACTCCGTCTTCCCCGAAGTTGTGTTCCCCTCATGGGGCTAAATTGTAGAGACTTGCGTTGACATTGCAACGCTGCGCGGTCTGGATCATCTGCAGAGGGGGCTGGAAGTAGGCGAATGCACTCCCGTGCTTTCAGATTGTTGCTTGGGGAGGCTAGTATTGAATGGCCTCCGAGCCTTAACACCGCCACGACGGACGTGAACGTTCCCGTTCACCCGTTCTTTTTCGTTGGTGGTGTGTGTGTGTGTGTGTGCCGCGGTTGTGCGCGACGAGAGGCCTTGAGTGCTCGATCCGTGCACCGAATTGATCGATCCGCGCACCGAACTGAACTTTCTGTGCACCGCGAGTGAGCGAAAGCACGGCTGAACATTCTTGAAGGAACGTTATCATGCTACGCCGTCACGGAGAACATTTGCGCGCGTGCGCATAGTGGCAATGCAAACTTTCTTAACGTTTTATTTTTGTTGACTGCAAAGTTTCCCGTGTTCTGTACCACTTCTTATTCCTTTTGTTCTTGTTGTCGAGTGCCGGAGTGATTGTGCGTGTTTGAGGGGTTATAGCGCGCATCAGTGTTATAGGTTGAGTTGTCCCGTTGTTGGTGGCGTTTACGCGCTCCAGAGACACGACCCAATTTCTTTTTACCCGCACTTAGTGTTTTTAGCAATTTTCTGGTGTGCTTCCGGTTTGCTAGAATATTCTGTCCCTGTTGAACGGCTAGTGAATAGGTTGTGTTTGTAGATTAGGGGAGACGGAGTTCGGATCAGCTGAACTGCAGAAATAGCAGGGGGCTCATTTGTGGTTATACCCAGCTCCTTCCACGTGTTTTTTTTGTTTGTTTGTTTATGCCGCTGTTATTGCGGAAGGAGAGATGAAACGAGTGGCCCTTTTAAATTCTTTTCGGATTGACTGAACCAAGAGGTCCAGTAACCCTCTTAAAGGGGGGAGTTGTAAGGTCCACTTTGTGATTAGCGGCCAGGTGCCCGGGCTGCGCGTGAGAATTGCGCCGCTCTGTCTGGCGACGTAGCACTGCCGACACTGCGCTGCAACCACCGCTAATTCGTCGCGGCGTGCGCGGGAGACGGATTGTCTGGCCCTCCGCATTCCTCAAGGTTAATCCCCCATTGAGAGGGCAGACTGCGGCGCCGGATTCCAGGAACGCCTGCCGGACCCGCTGGGATTACCGGCGTGTCTCTATTGTTGTCGCGTCCTGGTCAGCATGACGCACAGTCGCGTCTTTCGCGCTCATCCCTCGGGGTCGTACGCGTTTTCTGGCCCGCGGGCGGTCCGTTGACCTGAGATAGCGGCGCCTCATCGAATATTCCGTGACGTGCTGAGTGGCAGCTGTCTACGTGAATTCGGGCACGCCCAT
Organism: Haemaphysalis longicornis; assembly: GCA_013339765.2. NCBI lineage: Eukaryota > Metazoa > Arthropoda > Arachnida > Ixodida > Ixodidae > Haemaphysalis > Haemaphysalis longicornis. Next base: position 125,507,562 of record CM023452.1, on the reverse strand, counting down.
ACGCGTGCACGAATGCTACAGGGGGTTCCCGAGAGAGGGTGATCTCGAGGTTTTATAAGGCCAAACTTGGCCGTTGGAAATGTTCTGTCTGAGCGCTGAGCTGGCAGTTCCCGGCGAGACAAGGAGTCTCGACCGTTAACGCTAGGTTGGGATTTAGGAGCCCCCTAGTCGAGGTTAAGATCGCGTCGGAGGTTCAGGGTGCAGCGCCGCACCGGGCAACTAGACGGATCTTGCGGCGAGACAGAGTCTCGGCCGTCGTTCCTCGAGCGGTTTGTGTACGCTCCGAGAATAGAAAGAGTTAGACGAAGTTGAGGAGTTCGAGTGATTTGTGTGCACTCGGAGCTAGCTTCTAGCTGAAGTTCGAAGTTTTTCTTTTCATTTCTCATGTACCCATTTTTCATACTGTAAATAGCTGTATATAAACTCCCGTTTTACGTAATCGACTTCAACGCCTCGAGTTCGTCAATTCGACCGCCATCTCCAAGAACTTCAACACCATCACCCAGCCAGCCTCCTGCCAAATCAACCGGAGCCCGGGCGATTGGGTTCCTGATCGACACCGGACTTCGGGGAAACGATCTTTACTCCTGCCCTTTTTCTTGTCCTTTCTCTTTGAAGCACTCCTTTGTTTATGTATTGAAAACCAATTTGTGCAGCGGCACACTTTATTAGTTTTTTGTGTATATGGATAATTTTCTACATTTTAACATTTATATCTTCTCATTGTAGAATGTACTAATCTTATTCAGTGCATTTTTGAAGCAGAGGTGGTTTTCTTCAGGTGGGAGTTCCTTTTCTCTACAAAAAATAGTGCTTACTGTAAACAGGATCAAACAACAAAAAAGGAAATCTGTTTTAGTAAGGAGGAGAAAGGTTCACGCCAATTTATAAGGCTGAGACAAAGATTATGGCAGTCACTACACGTGCTGCGGTTCCCGTAGGGCTAATAAGCGATTTGCAAAAAACTGGACAACACTTCCCATGGTGCGGAAACCGAAGATGTACTCCTGCAATTAAAACACGGAATTATCGCCGCCCCTTCAAAGGTAGAAAATTGAGCCATTTTGGCACTTGATCTTCAGAAAGCTTTTGATGGCGTATCACACCAGGCTATTTTGTGTAACATTGCTACTTTGGCTCCGGGTCGCCGCACATGAAACTATATCCGTAACTTCCTTTCGAACCGCACGGCTGTTATTCAGCTCGGTGACCTACAATCCGACACTATCCATCTCCCAACCATAGGCACGCCTCAAGGCGCAGTATTATCCCCGCTCCTATTTAATATTGCCCTAATCCACCTTCCCAGTAAGCTCGCCGCGATCCCTCGCTTACGCCACAGCATATACGCCGATAATATTACGCTGTGTACCACCAGAGGCAGCGACTCTCAAATCGAGGAGGTTCTCTAACAGGGAGCTGACTTAGTTAGCGCCGCCGCTCGCGAAGTTGGGCTTGGATGATCACCTGAAAAATCTGAGCTTTTTATCCTCCCCGCCAAATCAACTGGCAACCCATCCCAGACACCCACCATTGAGGTCCGGATTGGGGGTAGGGATGTTCCCCAACTGGCAGTCCTGAAAATACTAGGGCTCTGCGTACAGCGCAATTGCGCAAGCATTAGGTACCTAGCACAGCTGACTTCTCAGGTGAATCAGACGATCGCCCTCATCAGCACGATTGCTACCCGCCACAAGGGGCTCAAAGAAACGGAGCGTATCCGGCTGATACAGGCATTTGGGATCAGACTTCTCACTTACTTTCTCCCGTATCTCTTGCCCTCGTGTACGGAACTCTCTAAAGTAAACTGCCTCATTCGAAAGATCTACAAAACGGCGCTACAAATCCCCCAGAGCGCTACCACTGCCACACTCGAGAAACTCGGCATTTACAATACGGCGGAGGAACCCATTGAAGCCCACCTTATCGGTCAGCTAAATAGGCTCTCATCCACCCCCCCCCCCCCCCGGTCACACTCTCCTTGTTACTCTTCACCTTAAAGCCCCTATTCTCTGTGACGACCGCTCCCGGTACCAGCCGACATTCATGGCTCCCTCACTATCCGCCCTTTACCGCGCAATATCACCCTGTTTTAAAGAAGCAGCGGAGGGAACAACGGGCACAAGCGCTTACAGAGAAATACCCCGTCCACTCCACTACGGTTTAAGTGGACGCAGCTTGCTATCAACGGCAGGACGCATACGCTGTCGCAGTAATCAACCATCCCAACACTCCTCCTCTTAGATCCCTAACAGTCCGCACCATCCGACCCGCTGAGGCGGAAGAGGCGGCAATTGCGTTAGGCCCTTACACATAAGACCCGCGAACCGCCCCCTACCACCTATAATCTCGGATTCGATAACGGCCATTCGAAATTACGCCAGCGGCCATGATCTCGCCCCTGGCACTCGGAATTCTCCTCAAAAATCCTCCTACCGTACCAATACAGCTGATCTGGACTCCGGCCCACATGGGCGTGGGGGGAAATGAGGCAGCACATAGGGCCGCTCGAGAGCTCATCGTCGGAGCAGGCCCTAGCCTCGAACCCTTTCACGGAGCCCTATCAGCTTGGTACAGTCTCTTGAACTTCCAAGACATTACGGCACATTACCGCCTCTCACGCCACCAGCTACCCCCGCACACCCGGATTTATCCAACAAGGGGAAGAACGGCTATGGTGACTGGTGCACCCATCCCTCCATGTCGCTAACCACCTGGCACCGTATTTATCCTTCCGTCTACCCCTCCCTCAACTGCCCGGCCTGCGGAGCAGTGAAACACTGGACCGTCTCCTTTGGAACTGTCCCCACTACCCCTATCCCCTCTTAGCAGACGGTGGGCACTGGGTTGAGGCGCTGGGCAGCTCCGACCTGTCTACCCAATGGGTGGTCACAGCGAGGGCTGCTGCGGTCACCGGTACGCCGGTCACCCCGCCCTCCTAAGGGGCCTTTAAAGGCTCAATAAAATGTTTGTCCTCCTCCTCCCATGGTGCGGGCACATGCGGTTCTGCATAGATGGCATCTGGCCCCATTTTGTCTGACTGGCAATGAAAACTGCCTGCTTCTCTTGGTTCAAAAACACCACCGGGATCCCACCATGGACATCCACACCATGTTGGATGGCATCAGGATTTCCCCAACTTGAAACATCAAAATTCTGGGAATGACCTACCAGGAAAATTGTAACAAATTACGCCCTCCTCCCCTCGTGGGAACCCTGGTGTGATGTGACGCTGAGGGGGGCTCAAGCGCAAGCGGAGAGCAACCATCGACACCGGTTGTATGAGCAGCGCCCGAAGCAGAGGAGACCGCGGAGAGAGAGGGCCGCGGAGAGAGAGGGCGCTGCCCATGCGCACGGCGCGCGGAGCGTAGCGCCGCCAACCGTCGGAGTGAGCGCCGCGCCCTACAGATGTTTGGGTGAGAGTGTGCGCTATCCGAAAGAGGAAAGGGGTGGGCGGAGGAGAGACGCAGCTGTGCGGACGCGGACGGACGCACGCAGGACAGGGCCGCCAGCAAGAGATGCTCCTCTCACCGTCGCATCTAAAATACGCAACTAATCCGGAAATTGGACTCGTCAACCGCTCAGATCGTCAGAACGCTTCTCCACATAGCCGGCCAAAAACACGAAATGAAGGAACAGGACATGCTGAGTCTTGTTCAAATTTTTGTGATTTCAAGAATTATGTACGTCGCCGAATACGCCACTCTCCTGGACGCAGAAAGGTGGAAGATCGACATTATTATTTGAAAGGCTTTAAACAAGCCCTCGGACTTCCGTCATGCACTTCTTCGTCTCGTTTGATGGCGCTAGGGGTGCACAATACCCTAGACGAGCTTCCAGAGGCGCGCCTGAACGCCCTGAAAGCACGACTAAGCACTACCTCGACAGGCCGGCAAGTACTTATGAACCTGGGATACGCCCCTTTAATGGATATGGAGACTGCCGAAGACATTCCACCGGAAATTAGGTCGAAGCTAAATATTTCTCCCCTGCCAAGAAATATGACCCCTCAACATCATGAAGGCAGAAGAACAGCCAGGGCACAAACCCTTGAAAGGCTGCAGTGTCCCTCGAAAACAAAGTATACACAGACGCAGCGGACTATGCACGTGCAAATACCAAAACAGCGGTTGTCGCCACCTCAACTGGTCTTATTACTGGTATCACCCTTCGCCAGGCTAGCATCCTCGAAGCGGAAGAAGCGGCGCTCGCATTAGCCACAACCCAGACCCAAGCCCAGAATATTATTACCGACTCGCAAGCAGCGTGTCGGAAGTACATAGCCGGAAGGATTTCCACGAAAGCCCTTCGCATTCTGGTCCAAAACCCTCCTGAAAGAACAATTAAAATCATTTGGACGCCTGCCCACTCATCCCTTCGCGGCAATGCAGTGGCTCACGCTCACGCCCGCGATCTTGCTCGCCGGGCACCGCAAGAGGACGGTCAGAGGACCAGACACCCACTTATTACATACAACATCACCTAAAACTACATGCTAACACGACGCACCTTCCGCCACCGGCAGAAAAATTAACAAAAGAACAACAAGTCATCCTCCGACAACTTCAAACAAACACATTTCCAGATCCTACGTGGCTACACGCCATTCACCCCACATTATACTACCCCCTGTGAAGGCACTGCGGCAGCCCAGCAACCCTCTTCAATATGGTTTGGGCATGCCCTTCAAACCCAGTCCTTGCACCAATCCCCAGTCCTACATACGAGCAGTGGCAGAGTGAACTTGCCAGCTCGGACCTAAGTAAGGAGCTTTGGCTCGCTGAAAGGGCGAATACGGCAGGCCGCACCAATGGAGTCCTGGAGTGAGGACCCGCCCTCTTACAAGCTCGATCGCATTGTTTAATAAAGTTTTCTCCTGCACCTCAAAATAACTAAGACATTTTTTTTGCCACATTTATATTCAGGCAAAAAGTGTTGTGCAGCCATTCCACGTAATATGGCCTGGTATGAAAAATTGTGCTCAATAGGTTTCTCAGGAAAGCTGGTTTCAAGAATTGCATTGTGCAACAGGACAAAGCAAAATTCACTATAAATGAAAAACAACACAACAAAAGTCCCGAGTTTTGCCATGCGTATTTTTGTGCTCTTTTTCTATGATGTTTACAACCAACATAGCCATACTGTTAAAATACTGCACATTTGGTCTCATAGGTCACCCAGAAAGGAAAACAACTGAAGCCGAGGAAGTAGTGTAAGAAAAATTCACTTTATATTGTAAAACAACAACAGTATTAATGTATTCTTGAAAGCGTAAGAAACAGCAGCCTCGCCTGGACCTTTTGCATGCAGACCTATTTTTAATTGCCTGCAAACAATGTAAAATAGTTTCTTCTTGTCTTCTTTTTATTTTACGGTGAAGGAATGGGGCTGCTTCTTTCATATGTGATCAGGTATTTAAGCATTCAGAAGTAGACGTGTCCTGATCAGGTATATCTTGAGTCCAACTGAGTAAGGCGTATTCTGATTTTTATCATGCTAAGGGTCACACTCCGAATGCTCCCCATGAGCACAAACGAGTTGCAGTGAATGAATGAAGATAGCACGGAATTCTTTTATCAACACGTAACTGCCTAAGAGTTCACATACTTGAGCAAATCACAAGCACGGCATAAAATTAATAGCGGTTGCCCAGCAGTTGGGCAACACGCCACTATTTAAACTAAATGCAGATGCTACTCGATAGTTTCCCTCTACCTTAGAGACTGCCTTTTCCATGTATTTTCTAGTTCATAAATATACCATAGAATGCTTGGCTGCAGCAGCTCTCATAAACTACAAAATGACAAGAATAAGATGGGCATTGCTTCCACAGATGATGCTTTTGTATCATTCCTGACATGAAATTGCCAAGTGAGTCTTTAGATCTTAGTAACAAACTGTTTCAAAGCACAGGGCAAACCGTGATGAACAAACAGCATTGCGTCAGGTGCACAGCCTGCGACACTGCGCAGCTGAAAAATATATCTATATGTCTTCCTGCTCCATTTTCCTGTGTCTAAGTATCCAAGGCGCTTTTATTAACAATAAAAGCAGGGCGGTAGGAGGGGTGTAAAACGTTTAAAGAGTGCACTGCAAAATAATGTGACTTACGCTTTTTTTAAACGTTATGTATGAGCTGCTTCACATAAGAGGCGTTTCTTACAACATTCTTAGCCCTGTAGGCTTTCTCACACAGCTTAGACGTCGTGCGATAAAGGCAACTTAGTCTAACAGCTCAAGGCGAGGTAGGTGCAATCTTCTCCCGTTTGTACTCAAGAGTTTACATGAGAAGGCATTAAGTAACTGCATCATAATCGAGTAAACTGAGGTCACCCCGCACTATGAGGCACAGGGCAGTGTGGTAGACCTCTCACTCAAGGATCTTGAGCGTAAACCAAGACATCGTGTACAGAAGGTTAATTTTTTGGCTTAATAAATTCAATGCAACCTCGGCAGCCAACAATCGAACCCGAGACATTGTACATCCCTGCAGCCATAGCAAACCATGCGAGATCTGAGCAATCTGGCACCTGAGAAATCTCATTACTTAGTGTTTACTTAGTGTTTACAAAAACCAAGGATAGATAGCATAGGGGCACTAGATACATCCTTGCTTACACAATACTCAAACGTAAAATTAAAAAAAAATGACGCAGGCATCCGAGGCACGGTATATCTATGGTGTTGACCAACACCATGTATTGTGTCCTGGTCGACAACGTAATTTCTGTGCCTGCCTCCACTGAAAGGTGGAAGGCACTGTAAACGGCCCTGTGGTCACCCATAACCCATTACACGCCCAAGACTACAGTGCAAACTTTGTCGTGACGGAAACCACGTACGATGCTGTTTGCAGGAAGGTTACGCCAGCCCGCCTCAAACTGTGCTATATCGGTAGTGCATATAAAACTTTCTGGTGGGAATTCACTAGGTGGTACATATAGCATCGTCCAAAAAATTTCAACAGTAAAAAAATGATGGTAGTAAAGAAGCAGTGCATGATCTATCCCTACCTCTTCATTGTTTCACTACACACTAAACTTTTTAACACCCTTAAAGGTGCTAAAAGGGTGCACTCAACATTTTGCACCCTTTTTGCACCTTTTAAGGACTAAAACATTGCTCCGGCACCCAATCATGAGGGTGCCACATATTAAGGGGTGTAAATCTTAACATTTTCACACCCTTTAAGGTGCAAGGATGGTGTACTGAACATTTTGCACCCTTTTTGCACCTTTCAAGCACCCAAATATTGCTCGGGCACCCCACCTCGAGGGTGCTAAATTCAGGGGTGTAATCAACAGTTTCATAGGGTGCTACGACCGTTAAAGGGGGTGCTAAAAAGTATTTCTTCTCGATTGGGTTGTTACCACGGCACCCTATCGTTAGGGTGCCTATAAGAACGGTGTGTGAATGCAAGCATGCAAAATTGCACAAAACAGGCTGAATGTTTAAACCGCACATTGCACTATTTCACCTCCCGTTGAGAGAATTAAATATGAACTCTCCACATAGACCAGGGGAAAGGCTCTAAAATTGCTGTTCGTAAATTGAAACAAAACGTGCTGAATGTTTAAATTCCACTCTGCACTAATCTACTGCTTCGAGTGTATCACAAGGTTCGTTTCGATGTCTGGGTGCACGGGAAGGAAAGGCTACAAAATGCCTCTTGTAGTCCTATAAATAAAACTTTTACGCGAGGCATCGGTGTCCTCCACGAAATCGAATTTACCTAAGAATTTGTTCCCGTATTATTATGCCCCGGGCAAAAATTCCAACAAGACTTTCTTGTTGGGCTCACAGCACGCCTGTGGGGCCAATATGAAGTTCTGTCGGCACTCTATCGTTCCAATAGCCTAGTCTTCCAACAGGGAGTTTAACCTTGATGGCGTTTGTGGGGCCAATAAGAAGCTCTGTCGGCACTCTATCGTCCCAACAGCGTAGTCTTCCAACAGGGAGTTTAACCGTGATGGCGTTTACCGGCTCGCCAACACGATAAGTCAACGCCAACAGACGCCTCGTTCGTAATCAGCGGCGCGAGCGCGCCATCAGACAGAACCGACAGACACCCTGAAGGTGTTTTTAGGGCCTAAACAGCAGCGTCTATGTCTGGCATACGTCAACGTTTGTGTTCTGAATTTTCCCTTCAGTAAGTAACAGTCAGACGGACGATAACATAACTATGTGAAGATATGCTTTGGCTCATACCACGGCAAGCGCAATCGTTTGTGGCTGCAGCCTCGGTTGCTCTTCGTCCACAACAAA